>JAGDQP010027000.1:6297-25385 GCA_022664845.1 Lepisma saccharinum
CAGAGCAACCTAGCGGATGGATTCAAAATCACGTGCTCCTGCACAAAAAGAAAACAATAGTTTTAGCGCAGCCAGAAATGGGGAAAGTGATAAGTCTATCTATTATGAGGTTTATGGTGAGATGTCACCTGATGACATGACAATTGAAAGCGGTGAAGGGCGCTTGTTTTACAGGGTGATCAATAGTAAATGGGATGTATTGCCTGAAAGCTTTTGTAGAAACTAAGGGGGAAAATGAGAAACCTTTATCGATTTTCAAAGAACAGAAAACTCATACTAAAAATAAAAAGATCCCACTCAAAATTAAGTATCGTAATTCATTATGAACTATGGACATTGGACAACATGAAACATTCTTTACATCTTCTATCTAACCAATGTTGTGTACAGAATTTGCATTTTTTTTTCTATTTTGTCTTGATTTTTTGTTCAATTCATCGAATTCTATTTCTGTAAGGATAAGTCGCTCTAAATTGCTAGTTTCCGACACATGATGAACGCCAGCAGTCAACACTTGAAGAGGCATAGTGTGCATAGGAAAGGCACATGTATTTGACATTCGGAATGTCACACTTTTGCGTTACACCAAAGTGTCATCCACAATTTTATCGTGAGAACCTTTAGTAGTTGTCTTCGTCTTCCTCTTATCACATTTATGTGCATCAGTTATCCATGTTATTCTCACTAAACAGAATTTGACGTCGAGTTATAGTTAACTAAAACCGCCATTCTTTTAGTTGCGTAGACAGAAATTCTCAAGGGAAGGGATATGTCATTGAGATTGATTCTTCCTTGATTCATGCAAAAAAGTGTCAAGTCAAAAATATCTTAATATTATTGAAATAAACTTGTCGTATTATTGAGATTTCTTTATTTAGAACCCAAAAATTTGTTAATCTTAAATTTCATTTATTTTGCGAAGACAGGGAACTGCTGTCAGTATATTGCATAGGCTACTTTCAACAGTTGTAAGTTTGTTTATTTTTAGAATGCATTTTTGTTGTCTGCAGGTTGATCATTGTTGCTGGAAATTTTGTAGCATGATTTCCAGGTTGACACAAATGCTGAATAATATTGTTGCCTTACGCTTAAATCAGATTTTTTGTTTCCTTTAATGGCTATACTAAGAAAGAGGGAAGTAAAATATTACACAAGTTTCTGCAGCAGTGTTGTCAGGTGGAGGGAAATTTCCCTGAAAACGGGAAAATCAGGGCCAGAAGAAAGGGTAAAGGGGAGAAAGATGAAAATTAGAAAATTTTGTTGAATATTTTTAGTACATTTTGTTTAAATTTTCCAGTAATTTTTACAAATTACTGAGAACCCGGGAATTTTTTCAGTATTTTGAGAGAAATATTGCGACGGGAACCTGACAACACTGAATCAATATTAGAACAATAAATTCACAGAAATCAAAGAAAAGAGACAGAAAAAAAAAATCTATCGTTGCCAAGCAACTATGAAAGAAAAGTTCAAAATAAATTGTTGGGAGAACAATCCTGTTAACAATTACGTCCTCTATTTTAGAGATACTGCTGTATAAGGATAGGGACTATTGAATATTTAATCAATGAATTGTGTATTATGGAGGACTAAAGTCTTACGTCAGATCCGGTAGGTCGCCATGGTAACTCACCACGTTACAGTCTAAACAAACCGGTGCTTAGCATAGGTTTTGTAGTGTTCGATATTGAACAAGTCGTTATGGTTTTGTGCTTTGTGCCAGACTGTCATCATTACAATGAAAGAGACAGCTGTTGCATTTTTTTTCAGTTTCTGAAGGACTGAAATTAGAAAAGGAAGTGGATAAATAAATTTTACGCAACGCCATTGAACGCAATTTTGAATACATTGATATAATTATGAGGATAATTCATCGTTGATTTCTGAGTGCTTGATTTAAAAACTGTGATGAATACTTGTAAGGAGCTTAAATTGAAGTTGATAATTCGGTTTTAGTTAAGGACACACATTCAAGAAGATAAATACGAATGCTAAAACGAAACCCTTGTACCCTATGTAAAGCTGGCCAAATTGATATTGTAAATAAATTATACAAGACATAGCCTAAACAAGATTTCGAAAGGTAATACTGTAGTGCCTTTGTATTTGTTTCATAAGAACATAAATTACCGGGATAAAACTTAGCTACTCACCTCAACTTATTATGTTTACTGTTCATATAACCTTTTGCACTTTCCCTCATATGTGCATCAAATGTCGGTCATATGTAAGCAAAAGCACATGTTTGGACTCCACAGCATTTTGTACTCTCAATCAGTTTCCGCTCGTCACCGAAATAATGAACAATTCGAAAAATATTAAAAACCATTGCTTCTACAACTGATTTTAAACCTTTCTGACATCAAACTTACTGTCTGTTTAGACTTGGCCTCCGTCGTTGCTATGGAAACCAACCGGATGTGGCGTCGAGACTTTCGTTCTCTATTAGTAATAAAAATTAAAATAATTAAAATTATTATGCTTTATATTTTATACTATACCTTTATGGTCCATTTTTGAAATTATGCTTTCAAAATTCGTAGTTTCCAAACCCTTAAACAAATTGAAGCATATTAAAGGTAAAAACTAAATGTTTTAAGTGCCATTATACTTTTCATACTTTTGGTTGCTCTAATAGTTAAACGCGGGTTTAGATAAAATATCGGATAACCTGCAAATTGAAATACAAATATTTCATTTCATTTTTTATGAAGAAATAAAACAGCCTTTTGAATTTATCAACCTAAATAATACTACACACAACACAAAATAATTATGTAGTAAGTACGGGCAGATTGGTACGACAAAAGGAGCAAATTCGTACGTACCAATGTACCCCTTCGATTTTGTACCAATCAGTCCCAAGCGGACATTTTAGAAAATAAATGAATTTCCTTATGAATGATGTAAGTTGGTTACGCTGCATACAGACAAATTTCTACGCAAGGAATTTTGTGTTTGTGCATACTAGATATTTTACCGACAACTCAATAAACGCATTCTTTAGAAACTTATATGAATCTAAAAGTAACAATCGACTTTTGTCTTCGATAATCATGGAAATCCACACACAGCAAAAAGTAGTTGCCTCATTTGCATACTAATGGTCGAACGTCAATGATGCTCACCACATAGCTCTCATAATGTATCTTTTCTATTTTTTTTTAATGGCACTGCACCAAATGTGCCCCTTTTCCCTACATACGCGTATAGATCGAATCAAGGAGGAAAATATCCTCCATTCCCCCACACCCTTATCCACTCCAGTATTCTTAATGTGCCCGTCTTTTTTCTCATGCTCTTAAATATTTTTTCAGTTTATTACAGCTATTTGTATGGGATTAAAATAATTAAAATATGCTTACTTTTACACCACCAAAGTCTTAAAATTCAAACAATAAAAATAAAAAAATATATATTTTAATGTACCATGAACAGTGTATACAAAACAAGTCAAACGTCTTTACAATATAATTATTACAATCTTGCACAAGAACAGAAGTAAGATATTATATTTCTAATAAATCATCACAGGTGAAATGGCCCTAAGGTCTAATGTTAAAATAAGCAATCCTGTGTAGTTCAAAATTACGAAAATTACAAATATATAGGTAATAAAAAAAAATACATACATGCTCAAGTACAGAGCTCATAATTACTAAAAAATTACAAATCATGTTAATACCATAGAACGCTAAAGAACCAAAGTAAGATACCATCCTTCCAATGAAGCTTCAAAGGCAAATTGACCCTAATGTCAAAATTAGCATTCTCATATGGATTATAATTATTAAAATTACAACTGAACATGCACTTAATACTTACATTATAGATTGTCAAAGCAAAGGAAAGAATGGTAAAATATTGACAAGATGATTAAAAATCTGATAGTGATTCAGTTATTGTTTCATCTATTCAATGGTTTACTGTGCTGATCTATCAGTCTGGCCAACATAGTTTTAATATCTTCCTTCCTGGTTAGAAATGATGCCTTAGATAGTGTACTGACACTTGAAAGCAGATTGCATCTAACATTTACTTTGAATTTTATATTGTATTTTACCTTCAATAAGTTGTCTGTATATATATTGTTGTTGTTGTGTACAAGGGTTTAATATTGAAATACTAGGTCCAGTATCGATAATTGTATTGTGTATAGTCTATAGAGTAGTTCAAATGCATAACACCCTTATAAAGCATTTTTGAACTATTTTAATTCTTTCAGATGTTGTTTCTAAACCTGCATTCCAAATGATGGATACATATTCAAGTTTTGTTCCCACAAGAACTTTGTATAAAATAATATATGACCTTACACTGATAATTTCAGTCCAATTATTGTAGAAAAAAAAAAAATTTTCACGCTTCTTAGCGATATGATCTATGTACCGTAACTTTTAAATTTCAAAGATTCTTCAAAAAGAACATCTAGATCTTTAACTAAATTAACTTTGGAGATATTTCCCCACAATTATATAATTAGTTTCTGTGTAATGGCTAATGCATAAAAAAAATTAACACATCGGATATTAAACGTAACCTAACTAAAGTGCATACTTTACGATATAATACGTGAAAAGGAATATGCTAATCGACAGGTTCTAATACATTGTTTCTATTATTAAGTTCGTTCGGTTGCGTTATTTTTTTTATGTACTAGCCCTAATTGATTTTCTAAGTATACGATATAAAATTTGTTTTTGGTTAATATCGATTTTCATTCTAATATCTTTCCTCCATTTCTCGATTTCATCAATATCAACGTTAATTTTAATAACATCTTCATTACTCGGCATTAAAAATGTAACACCAAGAAGGAAAGAAGATCTTGGAAATATGAGGTAAAGTAGACATAGCTTAATAGTGAGGTGTCTATGTGGAAAAGTTATCCAAACAGTATAAGTCGAGAGCAATTTGAAAAAATCAGCAGCCCCAAATTTCGTAGATTTGTAGCAAATGATTAAGCTTACCGCTCTGTCGGATGCGTGACAATGTGGCGACAGCCGAATAGAACTGCCGAAGTTCAGTAGCCAATGGGCCCACCATGGGCCCTTAGAACGGCTGCAACACGGTGAAGCATAGAGAGGCTGAGCCTTTGCTTATCCTACAAGAGTATGGCAAGCCATGCGTATTCGACACGATGACACAGCTCATCAACTGTAGCTGGGGGAGGTAGCTGGCGTGAGAGGCGTTTTGCAATCATGGACCAGATGTGTTCAATCAGCGAGAGATCAGGTGAACGCACCGACCATGGAAGTAGGGGAACATTGTGTTCAGCCAAGAAGGCTAGGACATCACGTGCCACATGACGGCGCGCATTATCCTGCTGGAATGTTGTCCCTGCCAAGGCCTGCTCTAAAGGGACCATAACCGAGTCCAATACATTGTCGATGTACCGTGGTTGAGCACATGTCCGTGAATACGTAGGAGCTCTGAATCTAATGGCAACCCCACACCATAACAGCCGGTGCCGGAATCGACGTCACGATGCAAAAAGCATGCGTCACCCAGCCTAGGTGCACCCCAGTCTACCAGACGACGCAGAACTGTTCGTGGGGACACTGGACGTTGTCCAACATCCACCAGTGTGTGCGCCAGTGTTCGGGATGTGGCTGTTCTATCCGCCAGACCTACACGAACAAGCCGTCTTTCCTCATGCACCGTGCTACGGCGTAGTTCGGCATGTCGTTGTGTAGTTTCTTCGTGGAGCTATTAAGCCCATACGCGCTGCATTGTTGACGCAGTCTGTCTAATACGGGCAACAATGTCGTGCAAGGATAAACTCCACTCTTCCGCGATCAGAGGTGGAAGCCTGGTGACAGGGCTGTCGCATTCGACGACGAGGCATCTTTCGATTACTAAACACACTCACCTCACACCAACAGTCGTCTACTACTGTACTGTGGTTGTCTGGACTGCCTCAGATAATCAGATTGCTGTTCCTAGATGGCATGCCCGGCGCATGATGCGTCACGGAGTTGTCGTGCTAACCAGTTGTTTATCTTTCCGTGCTCTACATATACTGCAAATGTATTAATTCGATGTCTCCTTTGTTGTTGTATTTTTAATGCTGAGCAGTGTAGATTAGTGAGAACCACACCAAGCAATTTTAAATCGTCAGCATACAATATTATCATTGTATACTTCACTCTAGTGTATAGGTCGTTGATAAATAAGTTGAACAGAAGAGGCCCTAAAGGAGAACCTTGCCGGATACCATTATCTATTTTGGCACTTTAATAGCAGGTGTTGTTAGCTTGATCTTAAAAGATCTATTTTGTAACTATTAATGTGGAGATAGTTCTATGCTGTTCAATTGTTTTTAGTAAAAGGGAGTAGTTATTTGTGCCAAAAGCCTTTGACAAATCAAAGTTCAGTAGGCACTCTTTAATGTGACATATCGGGACCACGGGCGTGCCAGATTAGCGATTTTGTCAGGTTATCGAGCATGAATATAGTTTTAACGAAATACCCCAAAAATTAATACAGTACAGTACAATGGTATTTAAAATAAGTTATACATGTAATAAGCTGCTCTATGGCAAGAAGAAATACACATGAGTGGTACTGTTTGAGAAAATCTCTACCACTTCACAGCGCCGGATTAAGAGGGGGGGGGATAACGGGGCTGCAGCCTAGGGGTCCACCAACAAGAAGGGCCCACCAAGTATGAAATAAAAGGATAATAGTTTTATATTAAATATTTTGCTTGATAATTTACACATACCTTGATGTTTATAATATTAAAAACACACCCATATTGACGTTGTTGTATTTGTACAGTTTCTTCACAGTTTAGGAAGACAGACACCAGATAGCAGAAACTATGTTTTCATTTCGTGCTATGGTAGTTTCCCATCTACATTATTTTCTGTTATCTATGACCATAACAAGGCAAGGCATAGGCATCACTTGGTGTTATGCATCGACCTCCATTAATACGATACTGGACTGACTGCAGCCATTGAAAATTTCATGAATATGTGAAGCTAGGAAGAGGAGAGGAAACTTAATCTAGTATGTCCACCTCCAGTCTAAACCAATATGGACCAAATTTTCGATTTTAACTCAGGTTTTTACGCTTGATATCGCTGTGTGGCCCGTTTTTTTTAAATTTATGTCTTAATTCTTGCAAAAAAAAAAAAAAAAAAAAAACGTAAATATTATTTACAGTATTTTCTATTCTATGCAGAGTACGGTATACTCTTACATGAATAACTTAGGAATTAAGACTTGAATCAAAAAACGGGCCACACAGTGATATCAAGCGTATAAAACTGAGTTAAAACTGAAAATTTGGTTAACATTGGATTAGACTGGAAGTGGACAAACGAGTTTAAATATTTGTTCTGGCGTCTACCTATCAACACTAAGTAGTTACTCCAGTATAGTTTACGTAGAGCTCGATGGTGTTATGTCAGTCGATTAAACGCTGCATTCTAATAAAGTTTTTATGATAATGCCAACAAAGAAATACAAAAGTGGTTGCGCTAAACGGAAAGAGCGTGAGGAAAGGACCAAGAAAGAAGCAAAACTACCTAAGTTAACACAGTTTTTCAACTTAAACTGTAAGGAAAATGAGCAGTCAATTGCAAAAGAAACTCTTGCTGACCAGTGTGAAGCTGAAGTTTCAAACAACAGTGATGTGTTAAGTGTCAATGATTCTAGCGTGGGAACAAACAAAATTGAGCCAAAAATCAAATTACAGGGGGCCCACTGTATACAGAGGAAAGGGGGCGCACTGTATACAATTAGCCTAGGGGCCCACTGTATACAATTAGCCTAGGGGCCCACATATATGTTAATCCGGCACTTCAACAATCTCCCGAATCCACCCGAAAAAATCTGAACGCGATCTGTGCCGGATTAAAGAGCGAGCGCCTACTGTATATGACATCACATTGTGCTCTGTTGGCTATACACTCTTGTATAAACTGAGGCCTTGACATGGGATTGTAATTATCCATTTTCTAGGTTAGAATCTATGTTGATTATCATGAAAGATAGGTTTTTAATAAATTGTAAGTGTTCAGCTATCACTATCAGCATTTCAGCCTCGCAAAACCATTTAATATTGTTACAGGTCAATAATTTTCCTTAACAGATGTATCTCGTCTCCTGTGTATTCGTACAATTAAAGCCCTTTTCCACTGAGTTGGACAATAACCAGACTGTAGTGATTTGTTAAAACTATTCGCTAATTTTCAAGCTAAATATATATACTGCAATCTTTGGTTATCGTAGCGGCAGTTTCCGCCTATTATATGGTTCGTGGCCCAATCCAATGTTAAATGTTCTATTTAATAACTTTCGAACTACTGCATTAATCAGGATAAAATTTGATACAGTGATTCATAGTAACGTTATCTCAAACCACTCCAAAAATTATAAAGATCAGTTTAGGTATGACGGAAATAAAGGGTTTGAACATTGGCTACTTTTCACTTCTTGTTGTGACGCTGACGTCATCATTAATATTTTATTATACTTGATTACAATATTAGAGATTCAAAGCTCATTTTTTAACCAAATATAGTACTGTGATAACTATACTTCAATTTTAGATCATTTGGCTCAGAATGGCACTTCGAAAATGATAGGAACATGTGACGTCGCTTGGTTACAGCCATTTCTTAAAATACATTTACAATTTAATATCTAGCGTTCTAATGGTCATATTAACATGGAATAAACGATGATTTGCTCAGAATTGCATTCCAAAGAAGAAAGTCCAATCAGAGTAGGAAAAAATTGTGACATTACAAGTTAAAAACCGCTATCTTGGAAAATGTTAATTAAATTTGAATATATCGTATTGTACTACCCATATCAAGATGGAATAAACGATACCTAGCTCAGAATGGCACCGAAAAATTGATAGGAAAAGCAGACTAGAGATAGTGACGTCGTGTGCTTTACGGTCGCCATCTTGGGTAACAATTAAATGTGAACACCTAAGACTTTAACCTACGAGAAGTGGTGTAGTGGTCTTTTCGACTAGGTTTGTGTTATTTACGTCACCATTTTTAAATGCTCCCACGCCTTCCCTCTCCAATCCACGTAATCCTAGCAGCGAATGTGAGTAGCATGATACGCCATTCAGTTATCCTTTAATTTTGTGGGTTAGGGTTAGAGAAAGGCAGTTGGATATGTTCGTAAATTGAGGCGTATGCGCGAACAAAAGTCTATGTGCCATGTTAAAAGATAGCACATAGATTTTTGTTCGCGTATTCTCCTCAATTTTAACTTAAGAATTAAGAGAAAATAAACCTTGAACACAAGCAATTTTTAATCAGTGGGTATTTCAGGTTTTAACAAACCATATGGTCAAGGACGCCGATCCCGGCGGAGGGGGGTTGGGGGCCAGGGCCCCCCTAATGGGGGGTCCAAATGATAAGGTGAAGTCGGTTCTCCTATTTCTACAGTACATGGTCATTCGTTTTCCCCTTCTACTGAGCTTATCTCCCTTTGGCAAATCTATTTAATTGATAAATTCCTCCTTGAAGCTCGTGTGCTACAGTACATACATAAATTACATCACGTATAATACCCTCCCCTGGTTAAAGGAGTAATTTCGTGCATTGCTTGCGTTATTTCTGGAGTTTCGTGCATAAAATCGATAAAGACCAATTCTTAAAAAAATAAGAAAGAAAGAAAAGAAAAAGGAAAGAAAGAATGAAATAAAAAATGAGAACGTCATTTTCTGTTGTTTAAGGATCATTCATCGTGATTTTGTCATGTACAAACATAATTTAAGAAAAACAAAAATATACAAGATAAGTCAGCGGCAGGAAGAACTCACACAAAAGTAGGAGTAGACTTGCACTAGGAAATATATCCTTCAAACTGCTGTTTCGGTGTAATTATTGTTTACTGTTAATACCGTAATTTTTAGTTTCTAATACAACCTATAGATAGTGAAACTATATACAGTGAGTAAAAAGTATTTGGATAAGTTCAACAAAGAAGAAGAACAGACTGTATCACAATTAAAACATGGCCCATTCGAAATGTCTTGCCCTTTTATGATAATTTGAATGCCTTAAATAGAACACTATAGAACTAATTACAACTCGATACACCTGTAAGGTAACAGGCAACGAAAGAGTGACTACTACGTAAATTCATCAAAAAAAAAAAAGTATTTGGACAACCCCGTACTACTCTCGGAAGAAATGTTTTATGTATCCTTTTGTGTACAAGAGCAGTCTACGTAGTGTATTGAAGCATTCCACAATGCGTCAGGCAAGCCAAGCTTGTTGGAAAGCCATGCTTAATCGATGGATACATCATAAAGAAACATAAAACAGAGCAATTATTGTGGAATAGAATCCGTTCTGGCCAACCAAGAAAACTAACTGTCCGGAATGAAACCTACATTCTTTATTCTGTGAGCAAAACTCAAAGAAATAGTGCTAAAGATTTGGCTACTTTACTTGCCTAGGATATGTAGGGATATGTAAGGATATGTAGTATATGATACACGACAAACAATCCAAAATTCGTTTTAAAAAATTGGATTTAGAAGATGTGTATTTTAGGTATGAATACTGGCCACTCCATTAGTAATTACACAATCCCAAATCATAACAGACCCTCCAACATTTTTACCAGTTGAAGTAATGTTCTGTTTTCTGAAAGCTTCATTCTTCTTTCACCACACGTCCAATCCTGATATCCATCACAATACAAATATATATTCGTGTCATTCTAAAAAAAAAAAAAAAAAAAAAAACTTTTTCCAAAATTCTAGGCACTCATATTGATATTTCTTGGAAAATTAGAACTTCTTTCTGCTTTCTTCTGATATGTACGTTTTGTTTCTGGCTACACATTTTCTGATCCTTTTTTTTTTTGTACACATCTACAAATCTGTAACATTAACTTGCATATCCTAGGCAAGTGAAGTAGCCAAATCTTTAACACTAATTCTTTGAGTTTTGTTCACAGAATGAAGAATGTAAGTTTCATTCCGGGCAGTTAGTTACCTTAGTTGACCAGAACGAATCGCCAATAATTATTCTGTTTTATGTTTCTTTATGATGTATCCAACGGTAGAGCATGGCTTTCCAATAGGCTTGGCTATGTCTCAGTACCTTTTACCTTCCGCACGTAATTTGAAATTAAAGTGAATAGTTCCAATGTTGTTTAATTCACTTTCTTTCCCATGCTGCTTCTTTATGACTGACACGGTGTGGATTGCTTCAAATACACCACGTAGAGTGCTCTGATACACAAAAAGGTAGGTACCTAAAACATTTATTTCGAGAGTAGTATGGTTGTCCATATATATATACAGGGTGGTAAGCTTACGGACCGACAAACTTCGGAAGGTGATAGTACAGTGAAAAATAAAGAAAAAAGTCCCAGACAACGGGGGGGAAATTCCGAAGCGTTACGGAGCTACAGCGTGCCGAAAGCGTGGGAAAATGAACTTCAGAGAGGATTATTGCGAAGACGAAATATCGGAGAGTAGGCGGTTGAGAGTAAATTAGAGGAACTCACACCCGGGCTATCCAAAAATGCATATTGGAAAATTCTACAAGCAGGGCGCAAGGGATTCCCCAAGGGAAGTAGGGGATTCCTAGAAAGTCTTCCAAGTAAAGATGGGTCGAAAGGACCACAAATGGGATGAGTTGCCAACAGGTAACAATAATTCATTGCCGGCACATCGATATCTCAACGAGAATTAATGTTATGACCATTTTTATAAAATAATGCGTGGTTGCATATCAAACAGGGGTGATAATTAAAGACAGTCAACGAGCGTTTGGCTTATTTATTAGCAATGAGAGAGACCTAGGAGTATCCAGTCGAATGGTGGTGAGTATGCATCTCAACAGATTCAATGTAGTAAAAAAATGTCCTCGTTGGTCGAGTGGTCAGTGCTATCAGGCGTCCGTGATGTCACAGCAGTCTTGCATTGAAGCCCGCCTGGAAAAGAATCAGGTGTATGATTAAAGCGTAACAGATGCAAAGGATGGACGGAGGGTATTCGTTAATGCAGAGTCACGTTCGACTGGTTAGTAGAAAGAACGCAATCTAATACAGTAGCCAAAGAAGGAAGACATGGAAGAGAGAAAATAAACACGCGTGTGTACTACACATCATGTGACAACCGATGCAAGGCAATACGTAGAAAGTTCTCCATACGATGTCACAAGCTTAAATTGTTCAATCTGTATATTCTACACAAGAAAAATGCGTTAACGGGCATAACGAATTCTAGCTGCGTCGTAAACGTCCAGAAGTAACTTTGTAACTGGAGTTGTGGCCATTGCCGTCCGCAGCAATGGGAGAATGTAGTGAGTGTATGTAGCAATGTGTAGCTCAGTATGTTGTTGGAAGATACACTTGGCAATATCATACAAAGAGAAGTTAGAGGTGTTGGAATACATTAACGATCACAATGACTCGGACTGACCGAGAGGTTAGTGTGCGTGCTTCGTGTCCCGGTCACGAGTTCAACTTCCGTCCGAGTCTCCTGAAAGCAGTCGTTCGGAGCCAACTTGACCACATATTGTAGGTTTCGTCCTTAGATGCGCAGCAGCTCGTTGATAACTCGTATAACAATTCAATCAAGCACGAGACCCCAGGAGTGAATAGTATTTTGTCTGCTTCGCGTTGGAACGGATTTCAGGACCTACACAGAAGTGTGGATGGTTATAGGCAATTTTAGCACATAAACTACGATACATTAATCAATCTAATGCATAATCACGGGAGAAGAGCGGAGAGGAGGGTGGCGACCACAGTCTTTAATTAATTGCTAGGTGACGAGACGATGATTTGGCATTGACACTCCATCACATACAAATAACGTCCTTATGACAAATTCTGTATTTTCAACTATAATCTGACCCCTTCCGTTCACACCCGTGCAACGGACAGAGTCGCAATCGCAATCGAATCTGCCCCCTTGACAAGAATACCATTGCTACGTGACACAGGCTAAAGAGCGTCAATACTCATACACTGGAGAATACACAATACAGCGTTCGTACAAACTAGCACGCAAAACATCCAATGTCCCACAGTCGAGTTCCAAATCAGAGTTGCTAGAATGTACAAATATCTTTCTTCGAGTATTCTACTATAGGTACATTTTGCATTCCAATAGGTACATGTTCGTACGTTCCGAATCAGCTCGGATTCATCATTCTCTTGCATGTATTTTGTTTGCTTGTGTAGAATAGACATATTGAACTATTTAAGCTTGTGACATCGCATGAAAAACTTTCTACTTTTTGCCTTGCAAAGGTTTACACATGATTTCTAGTACACACGCGTGTTTGTTCTCTCTCTTCCATGTCATTTTTCTTCGGCTCCTGTATTAGATTGCGTTCTTTCTACTAACCAGTCGAACGTGACTCTGCACTAACTAATACCCTCCGTCCATCCTTTGCATCTGTTACGCTTTAATCATACACCTGATTCTTTTCCAGGCGGGCTTCAATGCAAGACTGCTGTGACATCACGGACGCCTGATAGCACTGACCACTCGACCAACGAGGACATTTTTTTACTACACTGCATCTGTTGAGATGCGTACTCTCCACCATCCGACAGGATACTCCTAGTCTCTCTCATTGCTAATAAATAAGCCAAACGCTCGTTGACTGTCTTTAATTATCCCCCCTGTCTGATATGCAACCACGCATTATTTTATAAAAATGGTCATAACATTAATTCTCGTTGAGAAATCGATGCGCCGGCAATGAATTATTGTTACCTGTTGGCAACTCATCCCATTTGTGGTCCTTTCGACCCATCTTTACTTGGAAGAGTTTCTAGGAATCCCCTACTTCCTTTGGGGAATCCCTTGCGCCCTGCTTGTAGAATTTTCCAATATGCATTTTTGGATAGCCCGGGTGTGACTTCCTCTAATTTACTCTCAACCGCCTACTCTCCGATTTTTCGTCTTCGCAATAATCCTCTCTGAAGTTCATTTTCCCACGCTTTCGGCACGCTGTAGCTCCGTAACGCCTCGGAATTTCCCCCCCGTTGTCTGGGACTTTTTTCTTTATTTTTCACTGTACTATCACCTCCCGAAGTTTGTCGGTCGGTAAGCTTACCACCCTGTATATATATATTTCTTTTTGTGATGAATTTATATAGTTGTCACTCCTTCGTTGTCTGTTACCTTACAGGTGTATCGAGAGTAGTTATTTCTATAACATTCTAAGGTATCCAAATTATCGTAAAAGGGCAAGAGATTTCGAAATGGGCCACGTTTTGCGTGTGATACAGTCTGCTTTTCCTCTTTGCTGAACTTGTTCAAATATTTTTTCTCGCTGCAGGTGAGATAGAAGCTTCTCGAACCATGCCTGTTTAGATCGAGAACCGAGAATTAAAATAAGAAAATAATATTTGTCCATTAAAGCAGTAGCGCGATGGAAGGGTGAGCCGAACAGAAAGAGAACCACATTTCGAAAAGCTGAGTAACTCATCTGCATATAGACTAACATTAGTTTCTGTTATTTCCTGAGTTTATTTTCTAGTAACAGCAGGAACTTTGTTCTTATTAGTTAGAACATAATATGCTTTAGTGAACTTTTTAACGTTATACAAACAGTTAAATTCTGTAATAGCTTGGCCCTGGTGAAGCCTTCATAATGACTATATGTATACTGTTATACGCGTTTTCTAAATGAATATACAATATTTGACAAAATCTAAATTGGATTTGTATTAAGATCATCATATGTGCCTTCTTAGACCCTTATCTGGCAACAAAGCAAATATCTGAATGCCCCCCCACCCAAAGTTACATAGAAATCGGCGCCCTTGCATATGCTTCACCTCAGTTTCTGAGTGTTTATTTATTAATACAATTAGGTACATTATCCTCCCCTATACTTGATCTGTTGTTCAAACTTCGTGTGGCTTTAATTACGTCACTGTCTTCTATCAGTGGCAAGGTTCATTGATTTAAAAAGTAGAAATAAAAAGTATATATAAGTATAAATAAGATATATATTAAGATATAAAGTATAAATAAGATATATATTAAGATACAAAGTATAAATAAGATATATATTAAGATATGAAGTATAAATAAGATATATATTAAGATATAAAGTATAAATAAGATATATATATATTAAGATATAAAGTATAAATAAGATATATATTAAGATATAAAGTATAAATAAGATATATACTAAGATATAAAGTATAAATAAGATATATATTAAGATATAAAGTATAAATAAGATATATATTAAGATATAAAGTATAAATAAGATATATATTAAAAAGTAGAAATAAAAACAGTATTTTAATGATTTTGTGATTTGAATCATAGGTAAGTTTTAAAATTCACCTTCCAGTCCTTATGTGATAATTGATAAGCTCTTATGATGTAAACCCAAACCAAAGTGATGGACCTAGAATTTTAACAAATTATTTGGTTGGTTCATTTCATATCACACGCGAAATTTTAGAAGAGAACGTAGGAACCCAATTCACATTATATGTTTACAATTTGTATTACAAATATGTTTATTTTTGTAATACATATGAAAACGAACACACAGAAAACAAAAAAAATCAATTTTGGTTTACAAAACAAAAATTGTTGTTTCCTAACATTACCTACTGTTTATTACGCTAAGTGTATTTGTATCAAATTATTTAATTTCTTCATAACTTGCTCAAAAATTATTTATTCTTAATCGAAGTATGCTGAAGGATGAATATGCAAAACTGTGTATCCACTATTGATTTCAATGTGTTAAATGACTCTCATTGAATTGAATTTTATCTAGGGCCTTTAAGGCCCTTAGGCAAATTTGGATCAGACCGAATGGATGATGATGGGAGAATTGGTGGGATGATGAAAGTGGAAGGAAACGAAAGAACCCTGAGGAAACCCACGAACACCATTTTCGGCTGGAGTCGGGATCGAATCGGAGATCCCACGGGTCGGAGATGAGCGCTCTACCACTGGGTGACCGCGGCTTTAAAATAACTCTCATAGTTTATGGAATTTATTGTTATAAGGTGTTCCCAAGTTGATAGTACAATTTTGAGGGCTGAAAACTCCAACAGAAATGAACTCAGATATGTCATAGAAAACTTAAATCGTAGAAGAAAAAAAAATCCTTTGGTAAACTTTATTTTATATGGGCCAGTCTAGCAACTTTTGACTTCGACCGGTCACGATTCGCCCATTTACAGCCGGTTGAAATCCACAAATATCCATGCCCCTTCCGGGATTCAAACCCGGGACCTTCTAGTCATTGGTCAAACAGCTTAGACCGCACGGCTACCCAGTCGGCTTAAATCATGGAATATTTCGTTTGATAAATGTAGTGTGGGAAAAAGAAGTAATTGCGATTATAAAATTTTCAGTAACTTAGGAGGAAGGAAGGCACAGACGTCATTTTAGAAGGAAAGCTGCTATGTAGAGACATCGTAAATCATTTCTTTTTCGAGCTTAATTACGGTGTATACCCCTCTGAAACCACTTCATTCATCGTGTACCGACGAAAGTAATGTAGAAGTTTCCTACATGTTGACTTTCCTGTGTAAAATATATCAGAAGTAATCTTCTATCCTTTTCAAAACTATTACAATTTTTGTAATTGCCCATTTTCCATGGCTATCTTCCGTAGCGAACACCACATATTCGTGAATTTTACTTTAGTTTTTACTGCTTAAGGTATGGTTGTGTGGTTCTATATTTTGTAGCAGTTTCTTACAATGAATTTTATTCTGCAATAAACATTTAAAATAGTCAACCAATATTCATAATCGTGCCAATAATATGATAGAAATTAATTTAAAACATGACAGGCTGAAAAAGCACATTTGCACCGGCTCAACACTAGCAGAGGCCGTTTTTGTACTTGGAGACCAAATTGAGACTGCATATTATTATTATCCATCATGGCGCCGAGCACGTAAGGACCTACCATTTAGGCAGCACACAAGGAAGATAGTAGATGCACACTGTTGCCAGGCGGAATTCAAAATTCTGTTTGAAGTTAATTGCAAAACTGCCAGTGCTCCAAATATATCTATGCTACATCTATTGCATAGACTTTAGATTAGAGAGTGGGTCGCCGTGTCTAAATGGTATAGAGCTCACCTCTGGTGCTAGAGGTCGTCGGTTCGATCCCTGCTCATGAAATGAGGGCTTGCTGGTGGACAAACACGGTGTGCGTGGGTATTCTCGGGCTACTCTCATTTCCTCCACCTTTCTTTATTCTACCAATTCATTCCATCATCATTCAACCGGCCTGAACCAAAGTTGTCTAAAGGCCTTACAAATTATACTGAAATTTAAATTAGAAAACAATAAATAACAGAAAGAGTTCACAAAAATTTGAGGGCTCTCCTTACCCCATCCTCCTTCTAAAACAATGAAATCAAACAAAATATAAATAGCAATAATTACGAGAAATAAATAAAATTACTCTGTAGGATGTAGGTGGCATAGAAGGTCATGTCCTTAAGGACTGAAACCTGAGAGTAAATTACTTGGAAAAGTAGAAGGAAAATAGAGGCACTCATGTTACACTGATTTTCAGAAACTACAAATTACAAAGATAGCATCTACTATCAGACATGTCTAAGGGTTATGCTATTGCTTAACTACACTCACTCCAAAATTACTAGTGCTTAGTTAACTAATATGGAACTAAGTCCAAAGCAAAAACAAAAATGAAAGAAGCAAGACTTGTATTAGCAGTACAGATGAGCATATACCATGGTGCGCAGAGAGACAATACAACAACCGAATATAATATTTGGGGTACAAATGAGCCGTAGGCACTGTAGAGAGCAGGTTTCACCAACCTAATTTGCATCTCGGTATGCAAATTTTACCATGCAAATTTTTTTTTATCTCTAATTTTTCATTTTTTTTGCATACAATTAAATTTTGGATGTGTAATTTGAATATTTTGAATGATAATGTGTTTATTAAGCTGATTACTCTATCTAAGGGTGTTATGCATATGATTAGAACATATATTTAATTTGTAATAACATCTAGGTAGCATCTTTGAAAATTTGGAATTCTCCATCATTTTCTGTATTTCTTCGTTGCTCAGAGACAAGCGAGCCAGGTTTTCAGCTGAACTTCGATTGAGGGCGAAAGGTCACCGCAGCGTTGGACCTTACACTGCTGGGATATTTCTCCAGAAAGGAAGATGCAAGAAATATTCCCACTGCCTATCTACATAGGAAACTAAAGAGAAGAAAGTTTACCTATAGTTGGCAATCATTAGTACCGTCGCCTCTCAGTCGGACAAAAATTCATTGTTTTGAGCACGTTCAGCTTAGAAATACAAAGACATGTGAAAAATATCAATTCTGACCAGAATTGACACCTTACGTCCCTTTCCCCGTCTCCGGGGTATGGCTAACCAGTGAGCCTATAACGAAAATGATGCTTCGAGACGCGGAAGGATATGTGTTTTCTGCTACATTTTACATTTATGTTGTTATGTCTATGTACACCCATAGAGAAAGTTTGTTTGGGTCTCCGTTTGCTCTATCACTACTTTTAACGTGATTCGGGTCCCTTGTAACTAATTATCAGTGCATTTATGAATAAACAAACACAGGAACTAATTTCAGATCAATCGTGCTGTCTAGCGCATGCCGATGGAGTCAAGAGGCAGCTGTGACATGTGCTGTACTGGAGTTGCAGTACAAGCCCTGTTTTCTTTTTCTGTTATCTTCCTCCCTTCATGATGTCATCTCGTTGTAAATACAGTAACCCCTCCCCCATATATCTAGTCTATAATTGTATATTTTGTACTGTCACATCTTTCTTCTTTTCATATTATTTTGTCCTTTATTTGATTTGTTTTCCTCACCAGTTAGCTCTTTCCCGCTAAGTTTGTTTTGATTTAGTTTGCCGATATCTCCCGTCAGAGGGCAGCATCGGTCGAGAGGAGAATTTGAAGCAACCTGTCTATTACATTTTCTTTCTTTTTTCTTCTTTTTAAATTGTTTTAAGAAGTGTTTTAGTGTTTTATGTATGTAATATAATGTATTTAGTATGTAAGTATAATTACTCAGTGGCTGAACTCATGACATTGAGTCAGTATAATGTAAATATTGTTTTAATA
>JAGDQP010027001.1:0-14084 GCA_022664845.1 Lepisma saccharinum
CTGATAATTCATGATTTGAAGACTTACAAAAAGCTCTATCACTGAATTCAAATGAACACGTCTACCGAATTCCTTGTGATAGAACTCTCTCTGAAGAAACATGACCGTATTTTCGGGGTCCAATAGAGTGGCATTCGTATATGTTGTAAATGCTTTTCTTTTTTACTCCATTAATTTGTTCGTTTCACAATGGATTCGAGAATTGTGAATGTGCTGTCTTTTCTTTCATTGCAAATGTGTTTTACGTATGGAAACGCAGGAGAAAATAAAACATAATTATGCATAGTATCGAAATGCTGTACCATTACCTAGTTCAGTAATTATTACTTTTATCTACACTTAATACTTCAATGTGTTTTATTGCACCTAAGAGAAAAAACAAACATATTAGCGTAACGTGTCTTCCAATTGCGAAGTTTCATCCTATCCTTGGAGGTTCGAACCTAGATGCTTTAGCTTAATGTTTCCGAAGGAACTATAAGTTTGAATAGAGAATGTCAGCCTAAAACAGCCTAATCAATGCGGTCGTCTGTTTAGAATAGGCTGTGCATGTATCCATTCAAATACATGGATCATTTTCATAGCAGCAAGATCAGTACATATGTACTATCGACTATCGGACTTTGGATGTTTTGCGTGCTAGTTTGTACAAACGCTGTATTGTGTATTCTCCAGTGTATGAGTATTGACGCTCGTTAGCCTGTGTCACGTACCAGTGGTACTTTGGTCAAGGGGGCGGATTCGATTGCGACTATGTCCTTTGTACCAGTGTGAACGGAGAGGTCAGATTATAGGTAAATGCAGAATTTGTCATAAGGAAACTATTTGTATGTGATGGAGTGTCAATGCCAAATCATCGTCTCGTCACCTAATTGAAGACTGCGGAGGCTACCCTCCTCTCCCCTGATTATGCATTAAATTGTTTCATGTATCGTACTTTAGATACAAGAATTGCCTATACTCATTGCGTTCTTTTTACTAACCAGCCGAACGTGCCTCAGTCCATTCTTTGCATGCTGTTACGCTTTAATCATACACCTGATTCTTTTATTTAGGCGGGCTTCAATGCAAGACTGCTGTGACATCACGGACGCCTGTTAGCATTGACCACTCGACCAACGAGGACGTCGTTTTTACTACACTGCAGCTGTTGAGATGCGTACTCACCACCATCCGACTGGACACTCCTAGACTCCCTCATTGCTAATAAATAAACCAAACGCTCGTTGACTGTCTTTAATTATCACCCCTAGCTGATATGCAACCACGCATAATTATTAAAAAATGGTCATAACATTCTCGTTGAGATATCGATGCGCCGGCAATGAATTATTGTTACCTGTTGGCAACTCATCCTATTTGTGGTCCTTTCGACATATCTTTACTTGGAATTATTTCTGGGAATCCCCTACTTCCTTTGGGGAATCCCTTGCGCCCTGCTTGTAGCAGTTTCCAATATGCATTTTTGGATAGTCCGGGTGTGACTTTCTCAAATGTACTCTCAACCGCCTACTCTCCGATTTTTCGTCTTCACAATAATCCGCTCTGAAGTTCATTTGCCCACGCTTTCGGCAGGCTGTAGCTCCGTAACTCCTCGGAATTTCCCGCCGAGGCATTTTTTCTTTATTTTTCACTGTAGTATCACCTTCCGAAGTCTGTCAGTCCGTAACTATACCACCCTATATATATATATAACTGTCCATAAAGTCTGTTGCCACCCTTTGTATCTCCGACACGACTTGCGAATATCAGCATAAGCAAAAACACATCCTTGGCTATTTCAAAGGGCTTGAATTTTGAGCTATAAAAGTTCTACACCAGACACATTAAAATAGGTGCACAGGGGGTCAACTTGAAAATTTAAAATGGCAAAGAGGGTCGGGTAATATATCGCTTGAAAGATCTCGATAAAATAAATATTTTAGCGAATGTTACAAGTCAATATTATGACCCCATCCAAAATGGCGGTGGCCACATTTTGTGTCCATAAAGTCCGTTGTATCTTCAAAACGACTGTGAATATACTGTATATATATAAAAAATCACGTCCCTCATCATTTTAAGGTGCTAACATTTTTAGCTAGAAATGTTCCACTCCGTGTCCCCTAGGGGGAGTAAATGGAGGTCAGGCTCTATCTGTATATGTCAAATGACACAAGTGGTCGAGTGATACCTAGTGTCAACGGGATTGATACAAGAAATAATTTGGATAAACCTAAAAGTTTCAAATTCCATATTCCAAATGGCAGTAAGATGAATGTTCTAAAACGAAATTTCTATTCCTCACTCAGACAGCAAGAGGTCTACAAGTTACTCTTCACAGCAAAATATGTATGTAACTGTTGTCCCGATTCTTCTTGACGTTCTTACATACCCACAAGTAAGCTGCTATATTAGTTCCATAGTTTTGTAAAGCTGGGGATATTTCAAAACATTTTATTTTTCTTTAATGTAAATTTTCAATGTTGTGAAGAGGATCTAAATTGCTGAAAATTAATTTTCCTGCGTGTTCCCACGCAGATATGCCTTAACCACTAAATAGTGCTTTTCCAGTTACACTTTGCTGATTAAAGTTTCGGAAATACACGCGTTGAAGTTACTTATTTATAGGCTGGACATGTGGAAACTATTTAGTGGTTAAGGCATATGTATGTAGGAATATCCTGGAAAACTCATTGTCAGAAATTTAGAACCTCTTCACCACACTTATCATTTATATCCATCAGAAACACCCTCATAAAGAAAATTAAAGAATCAGAAAATATTTCGAAAGGTTCCTATCATTACAAAACTATGGAACTACCAGGTGTGTAAATATGAAACCGGAATTTATATACATAAATTGCAGTGATTGGATGACAATGCTAAGAACTATTTTATTCGGAGTATTGGCCATCGCTAGCGATATATTTCTACCATCGTTCCCACAATGTGTGGATTCCAGACCAAAAAACTGTGCCTCTTGTGCTGCAAACCAGTCAACAAGCCATTTTCGTACATTTTTGAAGGATATGAAGCGCTGGTCAACAAGAGCGTGTCCCATGGATGTAAATAAGTGAAAATCGGAAGACACCAAGTCTGGTGGGTAAGCCGCATGTTAGCAGGAATTTCCAGCCAAACGTCGCAATCGTTTCGTTGACCGGTTTTCCTGTGTGTGAGGGTGCATTACCGTGAAGCACATTCACTTTATGTTGTCTTTGGCCATATTCTGGTCGTTTTTCATGCAAAGCTTGATGTAATCGATCATTTGTTGCCGATAACGTTGGGTATTAACATTTTATCAGGTTTCAGCAGTTCATAATAATCACTTCCTTCTGATCCCACCAAACACAAAGCATTGTCTTCCGCCCAAAGCGATTTGGTCTTGCAATCGATGTCGCCGGTTCTTCTGGAGTTACCCATGATCTTTTACGCTTAAGGATTCTCGAAATAAATCCACTTTTCGTCACCAGTCACAATTCGATGGAGAAATTATTTCCTTTTGTACCTGGCGAGCAGAATTTGGCAAGTTATTTCTTTCGGGTTTCCTGCTGTCGTTCAGTCAATGCATGTGGAACAAATTTTCCCACCTTCTGAATTTTGCCCATGGCTTTTAAATGTATCTAATCTGTTTCTCGTGTCACATGTATTTGATATGCGAGTTGTTGTTTCATTTGAGTGTCATCCGTATCCAAGAAAGCTTGGAATTCGCTATCTTCAAACCTCTTTTTTTGTGATCTACCACATTCTTCGTTTCTCACGCCAAAATCGCCACTTTTATTCTTTTTAAACTCCTCATAGCACTGTGACTTACCAAGAGCATGATCACCGTTAGCTTTGACAAGGATGCAATGCTATTCTGTAGCAGTTCTCTTTAAATTGTAATAGCAATCAATGCTGTCCGCAAATAGTAGTTTGTAGGTACAAATCGCGCCATGCTCAATGCTATTAAAGACTACACTATGACATGAAACGTGTATGGTTGTGAGTTGCAAATCGTTATCAGCAGTCAAAACAAGCAGGTGGAGAGAAGGACGCCGTTTTACAGTAACCACAGTGACAGCTAACGCCGTCTATGCACAAATTCCGGTTCCATATTTACACACCTGGCAAAATAGCATATTACTTGTGGGTATGGTAGAACTTCGAAAACAATCCTGCAACAACTACTGTTAGATACAGATTTTGCTGTGAAGAGCAACTTCTAGACACCTTGCTGTTTGAGTGTAGAATAGAAGTTTCGTTTTAAAACTTTCATCTTACTGCCATTTGGAATATGGAACAAATTTAATTTTTTAGGTCTACCCAAATTATTTCTTGTATAAACCCGTAGACACTAGGTATCAGTCAACCACTTTTCTCATTTGACAAATTACCCTGATCAGGGACAACAGGGACTACGGTGTACCTACAAACTACGATGTGTGGACAGCATTGATTTTTTGTTATCACTTGAAGAAAACTGCTGTAGAATCGCATCGCATGCTTGTCGAAGCTTACGGTGATCATGCTCTTGGTAAGTCACAGTGCTATGTGTGGTTTACAAAATATAAAGGTGGCGATTTTGACGTTAGAAATGAAGAACGTGGAAGACCACCGAAATAGTTTTTAGACAGCGAATTGCAAGCTTTGTTGGATGAGGGTGACGCTCAAATGCAACAGCAACTCGCGCAGCAATTAAATGTAACACGAGGAGCAGTTTCCATACGTTTAAAAGCCATGGGCAAGATTCAGAAGGTGGTAAAATGGGTTCCACATGCATTGACTGAACGACAGCAGGAAAACTGAAAAGGCACTTGCGAAATTCTGCTCGCCAGGTACAAAAGGAAATCATGTCTCCATCGAATTGTGACTGGTGATGAAAATTGGATCTATTTCCAGAATCCTAAGCGTAAAAGATCATCGGTAACTCCAGGAGAACTTCCGACATCGACTGCAAGACCAAATCGCTATGGACGGAAGACCCTGATCTGCATTTACTCCCCCTAGGAGACACGGGGGTTTACCTTCTTGGCTAAAATGTTAGCCTATTAATAGAATGAAAGGCGTGGTTTTGCGTTCTCTTATATTCACAGTGGTTTGGAAGATACAGAGTGGGGCTTCGTACTTTATGGACACGAAATTTGACCGCCACCGTTTTGGATATGGTCAACATAGCGACTTGAAACTTTCTGCAAATTATCTTCTTTGTCGAGGCCTTTCAAACGATATATTACTCCATCTCCGTGGCATTTGAAAATTTAAAATTTATTCCCGTAATATATATATATATATATATATGATCGATCCAAGATGGATACACGCTAGACGTACGAGTTCGTCGGCTCCAGTGAAATCATAAATGTCAAGTCATATAAATACATCTAGAGTAGCACAGTTTAGTTCTCGAAATTTGTAAGTAAACAATTAACGTCGGTGCATATTTTCAGTGTTTGTAAGGTGAACCTTAACAGTATATTTGGAAAATGGCACCACCGGGCACTCGTTCCAATAGTGGCTCTAACGGATCCAAATCGCCTACTACTGAAATAATGAAGCAAATAGTGGAATAAGTAAAACCTGCTGTACTGATGCCTCAAGTTATAAAGGTAATTGTGGATGATGTGGTTGAATCTGGTTCAAACATTGTAGTGAAACGTTTGGAAGGAGGCACAAAGTCTACTACGGATGTAGTTGAGGAACTACGAAAAGAGTTAGCAGAGGGAGACCATAGAATAAAAGAACTACAAGAACATTTACAAGATTTAGAACAATATCAGCGCACAAATAGTTAGCGAATTTTCGGTTTTCCTGAAAAGAAAGTTCAAGTTTTCTTGCACTTGAACTTTTTCAAAAGAAGCTAGTCGTGAACTTGAGTACAAGGGATATATGTCGCTCGCATAGTATCAGTATGAAGAAACCGAGTGGTATACGCGCCATTATTGTTAAAGTTAGAAGTTATCGCACGCGTTCCGACGTATTTACACAGAATCGCAAACTAAAAAAATTCTGGTATTGTTATTCGTGACGATGTGTGTGTTTCCCGCCTACAATTACTACACAAAACCATTAGAAAATTTGATTCCAGTAGTGTCTGCAGACGAGATAGGTTAGTTGTAATGGTTATTGATGGCAAGAAAAACTATATTACGAATTCTTCACAGCTAGAAAAACAGTGAAAATGATGATGAACTAAATCTTAGCTTCGATTGCAAGACCAAAGTCGGCTCGTCCCCAGCACTACTTTATACCCTGTAAGCACAGGTGTTGCAATCGATTGTGCATATCTCTGTCATCGACTTGCGTTACAAACTCGAACTACGACAATCAAAGGTATGTTCAGCCATGTGCTAATTAAACTATGGTGCAAGTGTATGTGTTATGCTCGATGAGTACGAATCATGATTATTTTAAAGTAATTATTTAAATCGTAGCACTCATATAAATATTTTCACTGGAGCTGTAAAAAAACATGGTTAGTGATTACCGAGTGGAAAGTGTGAATTAGTGACTTTCCATAGTTTTGGTACTTTTTGCAATAGTGCGCCCTCTTTCTTATTGTATACAGTATGTCTTTTTTTTTTTTAATTTTCCGTGTTACATATGTGTCCCCTTGTCCCTACAGAACTAAACTGACGACAGTGCTACTAAGCATTTCGGCATGTACCGCTTATATAATTACGTTATTAGCAAGATTTATTTAGTTATGTATGTCACGTACATGTGTCCCCGTATATGATGAAAAACATATCACAATTGGTAAATTTCAAAGTGTTAGTTTATAAGTGCAATATCAGTGTAAATTGTCATTCTTATTGTTCAATATTATACATTTTGTGTAAAAACTATAATACGGAGGAAAACATAGATCCAAATCTTATAGGTACAAGTACCCTTTTTAAAGAACAATACGCACAATTCCCATGATGTTAGATATCAGATCCCAGGCTCCGATGATGATGGTGTGAAAAATGTTTATAGTGATCAACATGCAATGCCTACAGGTCACTCTAATACCTTGCTACAACAAACTGCTAATTTTACTATCATGTACGCCAATGTACGTCCCCTTGTTCCTAAGGTGGATGCAGTGAGGCATTCAGTTCTGAGCAATCAATGCACAATTTTCCTAGTCACAGAAACTTGACTTGATGTATCTGTGAATTCAGGGGTAGTAAGCATCCTTGCCTATAATGTAATTCGACAGGATAGAGGTGAAAGAGGTTGTGGTATATTATTGTATTACCGTAATGATTTTCAGGTGAAGGTATAAACAACAATGAGGTCAGCGAAGTTGAATATATTTCAATAATTGAATGTGTTAATTTCAAAACGTTAGGTATAATCTCCCTCTATAGATCTAAAAGCATACCCTACTCTAGACTCATTATTTTAGAAGATTTAATAACAAATATTTACCAGCGTGTTGATCACTTGTATATTACTGGAGACTTCAATTGTGACCAATTTTTTCCACGTAAGTCAGAAACAACTTATTTACAAAATATTTTAGACAACTTTAACGTCATGCAGATAATAGACAAACCTAAAACCTAAAAGAATCACTGCTTGATCTGTTTATTACAGATAACATGAACACAATTTTTACACATGGGGTGGGTGTGCCTGTCACCACATCCGGCCATTTTCAAATTTACACGAAACTCAATATAGCCTGTCGAAGTAAACGGTTACCTGAAACTATATGTTACAGGAATCTTGCATCGTTAGAGGAACACCAATTCAACACATCTGCACAATCTATTGATTGGAATATCATAACAACATTCAAAGAATTAGAAGGCAAAGTTAATTTTCTGCAGAACTCCTTAATGGATCTTATGGATATATATTCATCTATTAAAACTGTAAAAATTAATAAACACAAACTTCCATTCATTTCAAGTAATACTAAGTTGCTAATGAAACTGCGTGGTGGCGCATTCCGTAAATTCAAACGAACCCGACTGCAAGCTCATTGTGAAGAATATAAAGGGTTACGCAATTTCATTGCGTCAGATATTCGACAAGAAAAAACGGGCTTATGTTTCATACCGCATTAACATTGGACAAAATAATAGAGATAAATGGAAAACTCTGCGTGAAATTGGAATAGGAAATAACTCCCCTCAATCTATCCCGAAGGAAATTAACGACCCGAATGTTATGAGCAACCATTTCGTGTTAGCAACTAATACGATTGTACCTAACTGACCTTTGTTCACAGATCGCATGGTATTCTAATAATCTATCTCATGAAGTTAAAGACGAATTTTCCCTACTCCCTGTAAATGATAATCACGTACAGGGCTGTATACAGCATTAAATCCAATGCTGCAGGGTTGGGCAAAATAACAACTAAAACGCTGAAGCTCTCATTGCCATTCATACTGTCACCACTGACACATTATAAATTACTCTTTTAGTACTGGCTGTTTCCCTAATGTATACAAACAAGCTAAGGTGCTACCACTGCCAAAAAACCTACTGTCACATCACTTAATGAGCTACGACCAATATTTGTAGTACCAGTCTTGTCAAGGAAAACTAAAAAAAAAATGTTTCGAAACAACTGAATACTTTTATTGGTAATGAAGGTATTTTACCTTCAGTTCAGTCGGGATTTCGAGGTTCTCATAGTACGACAACTGCTCTTTAGAAGTTACCGATGGAATATTACATGCGTTGAATGATTCCTTTGTAGTAGTTTTGGTTATTTTAGACCTAACAAAAGAATTTGATTTAGTTGAACATCTTCTTCTTTTTGTCAAAATGAAGTACTATAATTTTTCTACTAAATATTGATTGGTTGAAATCATATTTACAAGATATAGAACAGCATGTTTTTCTGATCTCTCCAGACATTAAAATATCTGAGCCTTTGTCTCTGAAAACAGGTGTTCCTGAAGGATCAATATTAGTCCCAGCTTTATTTTCCTTGTATGTTTCAGATTTAGTTTCCGTTGTTAAAAATGCTCAAATTCACTGTTATGCCGATGACACGCAGTTACTTATTAAATCCTCATCAGGAAATACGAAGCGAACAATAAATCTTCTTAATGAAGATCTGCAAAATATAAACAATTGGTGTAGCGGAAACGGGTTTGTCATTAATCAATCAAAATGTACCTATACAGTCATAGGGATAGCTACTCAACTTTTGAAACTGAAGACATGGGAACTAAACATAAAGTTGAGTAACTATAACATCAGATATTCACCAAGTATTAAAAACCTTGTATTATTAATGGATATAAATCTTCACTGGAATCCTCATGTAGCTCACGTATGCTCACGTGCACTAAATAGCTTAAGATGTCTATACAGATCACGCGACTTGTTCACCTCAAAAACAAAATTGTATCTAATACAGACACTTATTATGCCCTTGTTTGATTGCGGTGATGCCATATATGGCCCTTCCCTTCAAATCAACAAAGTCAAATGCATTAAAAGTCCAAAACTCCTGAATCCGGTTTGTTTCCACCTTCGTAAATTCGATCATATTCTCCTTGTATTAAAGGAGAACAATATTTTGACAATGTATAGAAGAAGGTTCTTTCGTTTATGTTGCACAAATCACATCATTGACAAGAAAACACCCACTTATCTCCATGGAAAACTTATCTCTAGGTTTAGTATCCATAAGTACGTTACACGTAATAGGTCAACATATGATGTTTCAAGATACAAACTCACACAAACAACTCGATCATTTTCTGTATCAGCTGCGAAAACCTGGAATTCCTTGCCAAATGCTATTACATGTTCAAAAACGCTAAATTAATTTAAAATTCTTCTAAGTGTATAATTGCCTAATTAGCAAAGACTATGCTCTTCTACCAGTGATATTTAACTTCCATATGTTTTTATAGTGTTGTGTGACTAAGGCACTTTTATGTAAGTTTCTATTTTGTATAGTGAGTGCGTGTTTTTTTCTTTTTCAATGATTATGTATGCATTATCATTGTATATTTAATTTTTATATTTTTTGTGTGTGTTTAAGGCACTTTTCATGTACCTTTTTTTAAATCGGTCTTTTTTCTATTATGTATTTTTGTGGTTTTTTTCAAATTATTGTATGTATGATTTCATTTGTATGATTTGACAAGGGTTAGGTGGAAGAACAGCTATTAGCTTAACCTGGTCTGTTGAAATAAAGGAAATTAAATTATTTATGTATACTTACTTATACATATTTAATTTAATTTTCTACATCATTTTTTCCCTAGTTTTAGGTTTATTGTTCATTGCCTTTTCTTTTCCACTTTCTCCTAATCCTCTCTATTTCGGTCACTCCCTTTTTCCTGTTTTTCGCATTTCTCTTATCCCTATTTATACAAAATGTTCGCTGAGATCGATACTGCACAGGAATTGATTTTAATTTAAATGTTCATGTTTATTTTCATTATTTTTTCGTCATTCCTGTTAGGAAGCTTCTTTTGAAAGGACTCCGAATTCTAAAAGTGTGTATTGGACTTTATTTCAATGACTCCTAGGATTGCATAGTGTTCGGAGGATATCAAAGTTGTGAGTAGAATGGATGCAGTTATCGAAGAGCAACTAATTGTACTCAAAGCCGTGTCGTTTTCAGGCTGAAATGCTTGTTTACGTTCATCTCCCTGCTGTTTATGCTACGATTGCAAGTAAATCTACTGGTCGATTTTACTGAGCTACATATTCATTTCTGATTGTCGTCGTTCTTTCCTTTAAACATATCGGATCTATGGGTTGCAGTTTTCTTTCCCATTTCACATTCAATATTATCCATAAGGCATATTTTGTCTTCTGGATATTTGATTTCGAAGCCATTTTATGATTAATCTCCTTGTCATTTTCATTAGAATTAATTTGACGGGTTTTAAATTTCTCGGTACGATTCCACAAGCTTTGAAACCTTATTTAATACAAGATGGGTCAATATCGTTTAACATTTCTTGCAAGAAAATAATAAAATCCTACGTCTTTACAACCCTAAAATTAATGTCCAATATCCACTCTTGCTTTTTCCCCCACTTTTCGGAGAGTCCTGATCTTTCGTAGCGGAGCAATGTTACCTTTATATAAGGAATATCCAATTCGCTCACAGTTCTTATCCGTCTCTTTTCAACATATATCCTTTTGTCTTTCGCTTGATCCCTAACCTAAGGTAACCGTGAGGAAAGGCGTGAATATTTTCAACAGTAACCGCCAAAAGATATTTTGGAACATCGTTGAGAGTTTTCTTCGTGTCCCCAGGGACATAGTTTAGGAAAGCTGTTATGTATTAGAGCAATAATTAGCTGATTGATTTGGTATATTAGACCACAGATTGACTTATTTTTATTAAAACATATCCTAATCATGGACGTTTGATACTAATATTATACTTAGGCTTTTACTAGAAGAATATCAATCATCGTAGTGCTCCGATAAATGATATGTATCACTGCCATAGTTTAAATGAAGTATATCGTATAATTTTGAATCATGAAATTAAACGTTAAATTAGATATATCAATTAAATGGTTCGTATATCGAGTATATTTGATCTATCCTTCTCATTGATCGTTTACCTAAGTAAAAATTATACATATAAATGTTTATAAATTCAATTCAGAAGTACGGTTTCAGCAGTGATAGTGTTTGTTTGTTGATTATACGTGAAATAACTCATAAACCATTTTAAATGAGCACCGTAATACCGTTTTAAGTGGTTGAATTTCATTCATCTAAATACATGAGTGCTAACACAACTTAATCTTAGCGCCAATCATAAATCATAAATGGCTGTTTACAACAATTGGGCCCCTGACAACAATGTGACCCACCTGGCAATACCAACTTGTCTAGCGCCGATCAACATAATACCAAAATGTTGAATGGTTAAAAATCAAACAATTTATTCACCACTTCATTCAAGAAATCATCACATGCACTGGAAGTCGCCATGGACGGCGAGCAGTATGGTAAACAAAACAATGGTGTTTGAGTAGTAGTCACTCAGATAAAGTCGTCCAAAATCCAGCGAATGTAGGACAACACACCTTAGGCAAATTCAACTGTTCACAAAACTCAAGTTCAGTTATTTAAAAGGAGCATTATTGCAAACGTATAACATGTTTCGAAAACGTGTATAAGATCCACACTACAACTCCTGCATCTGTCATATGTCAAACGATACATTAACCTGAACCATTTTTTCTCGTCACGAATTGACACCGCAAAGGTTAAGCTTTGTGGAAACGAGCAGTCATTTCATCAACTTTCAAACTCAACTTTTTTTACATTTTCGTAATTCGTCTCACGGAACAGCAGTAGCTTAGTTTTATAACGTTGGCTTACTATTCGGGATGTCATGCGTTTTATCTCAACGGCCGATAATCATGACTGAGTTTTCTCCAGGATTTTTCCTTAGTTACGACAGTCAAATACCAGGATAGCTCAACTCCAGTAGCATATCAACTTAAATTAAATTTTATGCTAGCATGACGATTATCCACAATCAAATATTATTCTTGTTGCAGGTTCTGTGTCGCGTAATTTTAATTTTATATTCTCACTTACAATGTTTCATTAACTTATCCGCCAAAATTGACAGAGACGTTATGAATTAAAATTAAAATTTTGCGATTGCTGTTTTCCAACTCTGATTTAATGTTTTAACTGCCATCTTTGTTGAAGTTTTCTCCATTCTTATTTAAATCTATTCCTTTACAATTATCTCAAAATAAACACTGTTTTGTATAACATCTCCATACCTTTGAAATTAATAGGTTCTAAGCATATTTTTATCTTCTGCCAATGCTGTATTTGAAGTCTTACCCTTATTACAATACACCTGCTGTTCGTTATTTCGAGTTAGAACAGCTCTTCTTGTTTGACCAGTGTAGAGAGGTAAAAATATTTTTTACAACTTCTCAATAACATTCCTCCAAGTATACAGTTTACAATGGACAATAAAAATAAGGTACACAGTTATTTTACATCCTAGTTTATAAGACCAAAACTAGGGGTTTGAACATGAGGTTTATGGGAAGCCAAAGCACACAGATCTCTACTTACATGCCAAATCGCATCATCGTCCTTCATAGAAACAGTGAATTATTGCTAGTCAGATGCACCGAGCTTTCACGTTGTCGGACAGAGGACATTGGAAGTAGAAATCAAATATATCAGAGTGCTCATTTAAAAAGCGCACATATCAGATTGCTGTTTTATCGTATGCACACACTGTTAGTAATCGAATAGAGATAACTCTGAAAGTATGGAATCAGAAACATATATACATATATATTCCACTTGCGAAAATTAAGCACTTGGGACTGTTAAAGATGTCCTCCTTTATAAAGTATCACATGTATAGAAAATAAATTGCTATTCTGGGAATTTTTACATCGGTCAGACAGGAAGCCTTATTGAAACTACAATTGAGGAACATCAGATACATTGTAATAAGAGTACTTAGAATTCAGTAGAACATTGGTACCTATGTGGAGAACCTATTTATAAGGATACGGAATTGTTACACAAAAGTAGTTATTGTTTAGAGGGAATTATAAATGTTTCGATTTTAATAACAGTTAATGAACAAACCTTCAACAGAGATGACAGACAACATACACTGGAAGACCGTTGTAAATTTAAATTTAAATTCATAATGTCTCTGAGGATGTCGACGGATAATTTGATGCAAAAGTTGTAAGAGAAAAAACAATATTAAAATTACAGTACGTTAATCACGAAAAGAAAACAATATATTTTAATACAATATCAGCTGTTCCAATCTGCTCTCAAATCTCGAAACAACCTGGTATAGTGTTGCTTGCATTTTCTGTCCATAGAATTATTCTGATATATCTGGTGTAGTAAAAAGTAATCCATTATTTTTGCATGACATTCAAGGCTTGACTTACCATAGTTAGAATAATCCAATTTAGGTCACATATGCGCCGTTTTGTTCGATAACGTGTTGCCATTTGGAAGGTAATATCATGATGCCTCTCTCATAGAAGCCCTTGTCCCTATTGGCAAAAAATTGAGACAGTCGATTTTCACAAGCCTCTCTTGAAGCGAATTTTTCACCAGCAAACGTGTTCGCCATGGACAGGAACAGATGGTAATCACTCGGTGCCAGGTCCGGACTA
>JAGDQP010027002.1:0-25384 GCA_022664845.1 Lepisma saccharinum
GTGACCGGCCCATTTCCACTTCAGCTTCTTCGCAGTCTTGATTACATCCTCTATCTTTGTTTGTGCGCGAATCCATTCATTTCTCTTCCTGTCCCTCCTGGTTATTCCTAGCATGCATCTCTCCATTGTTCTTTGTGTGACTCTTAATCTTTGAGTCGTTTGCGCATTCAATGTCCAAGTTTCACAGCCGTATATCATCACAGGTAAGACACGTTGATTATAAACTTTACGCTTCAGACACATTGGTAGTTTGCTTTTTAAAAATAAAGTGTAGTCTTCCAAAAGAACTCCACGCCATTTTACATCATCTATTTATTTCATCGGTTAACTTGCATTCAATGTTTTGAGCTGGCCTAGGTAAACATACTCATCAACTATGCCTATTGTCTCTCCGCTAATCTTTATATAACTTTTTGCAGCATATTGATTGAATATATACATATATAATGAGTAGTATTAGTAGATATTTGCTATTTCAAAAGAAATTTATTTTATCTGATTTTTAGAAGTATGTACTAGTGCAATATGCATTTATAATTTTTAGCTACTCAAGAAATTTACCCTTGTACTCACGATTTTTTAAAACATTTTGCTCAAGAAATCGAAACACCTTTATTCACGAAATTACACTGTCTCTATTACTGGTACAAATTAACAACCAAGAAAAGAAACGTACAGTACAACTTCTATTATGCGACTATCGCTAGATCAGTTGAAAGCTACCCGTTACAAAGGGTAGCCGTTCAATGAGAATAGCGATTTTTGTTTTTCAGCTTTATCTCACCTTTCCTAAAGATGCAAAACGATGTACAGGGGTGCAAAATTACCTTGCAACTACTGTACTGTTCGTTCCATAGATGTTTTGGCCTCGTGATAGACGATTTTTTTTCCTAGGAATGAATGTAGTGGAAATGAGTAGCACAATAAATATCGTTCATGACTATATTTCTGTCTTCAAACTCACATCATCAAAATCGGTAGAACAGAGGGGCGACAGATCATTACATCTACGTTCCAATTGAGTTTCATTTTTGGTTTAAAGCTTTCTCATTCCATATACAAAACTAAAGTCTGCCCACGCCCTTATGAAATACACCACGAATAGACATTACATAAAAAATAACCACGTTCTATTTTAACTTTATGATATATAAGCTAAATTTTAGTTTTTTTCTTCAGAGAAATAAACGATAATAGATAGACACGTTTTGCTGAGCTTTTTTGTTCTCGATCTGAGTTTTGGTCAGATCACTTGCACTGAACATTAAACAATATACCCTTTTAATATGAAATATAACAACTATCGGACCATGTCAAATATCTAGGACGTAATAACTGAAGTGAATCACAATACATATATATAAAGATTAATTACCATTCCTAAGAATGTTCCATTTGTACTTCCTAGATCGAAGAGCATATGGCTATCCTTCTGTTGCACTTCGATCATAGCGTGTTCCTTCGACAATGCCTGAAATAAAAAATAAAAAGTTATTACTTCTTACAAGGGTAATCAAATGTTATACGTCAACTGTATCTAATGGAAGTGGTTAAACACACACATTTTTTTTTTTTTCATTCTAATAGGGCTTGAACGATAATCAGGTATTTAATAATTATAGTTTTAGGTGCATTATGAGATAATAAGCTTTAATGGTGTGAACTTACAAATCTGTTATTCGAACATAAAGCTATGCTACTTATCTCCACAACTAATTTTAACCTCACAGGAAAAGGGACGTTTCAATATATTTATGATTTTGCCTTAGGTCGGAATAGGGAGGATGTGGAAGATAGCGGCCAGAGCCTTACTTAAGGTACAATCCTGACAACTGCCTGGTGCAAGTGAGAGAAACCCTAAAAAAAAACTCAGTGAAAATAGTCGGTTACGAGGTTCGAACCTGCGCGTATACCCGTTGCTGATCCGAAGTCCGCGACGTTACTCATTCGCTTCTAGAAAATACTGATCCCCGATTTTAGTCCAAAATTGACGTGTCTGAACAGGCAAGTGTCACCTAATCCCGCCGTGTAAGAGGAATAACGTCTGTCGGCGAGCACTCTCCGGGAAGCACGGACGTTCGTACTACCCCAGCATTCGTACTGTGTAACCCTAACTCAGGATGGGTAAACAGCTAGGTTCGAATATGCTTGCCTCCCTAGTGCCATTCCGATGTCTGGGACCGTACTCAATGGACCACGGGTCTGGGTAATTATTTTTATTTCGTAATAACTGTGTGTCGTCATGGGCAAAATACGCTCACATTTATCACGCTACGATCTAAGATTTCTATAATGGTCCATACAAAATATAGTTTACCCAAGTTTTTTTTATCGTCTAAGATTTTCGTTAGAGAGATGTTTTGATGTAATTTTAATTCAAGGTTTCACCAAATGTCGAGTGACTCCAAAAAAATGAAACGTGAGTTAGTTAATTCAGACACACACAGGCTCCTCTGTTTCAATAAGTGTGTGTTTATACCTAAATTCACATTCATGAGTCATGATATCAAAGAAGAGAGAAAACATGGGATAACATAAACAAAACCATTGAAAGGGGTGTAAAATGAAATGCGTTCTTGACCTATTTTCCAACGTCCGTTCATTCAATGTCACCATTAAGCTTCATTCAGTTATTTTATACACTGAAAAAAAAAAATAAGAACTCACAAAAAAAAAAGGTATTTAAATAAAATATATTATTAACCCTTTAGGCCGGATTTTTTTATTATTATTATTATTAGGTTTACACGAATAAAGTTCTGAATCTAGATTCTTCTACAAACGGATATTATTTCAGAATAGTTACCTCGGCGGGTTTTTCTTTTCAACAAAACACTACACGCGAGAAACTACATTTGCCAATTTGTATGGTTTCTAGTTTGCTTCACTACACAATTTGTACTTTTTGTAGATAAATGAATGCTCTCTTTTCGCAATTACAATTAAATATATAACATTGTCAGCCAAATCGAATAGTTCACGGAAGAAAGAAATTTGTACTCTTTCGCGCTTTAGTTCCGAATAGGTCCTCGGTATTTCCCTATTCAATTTCAATGCATCGTAAAAGTTTGAAAGACGAGTGTTCCACACTAACCATATGAATGGCACTAGTCAAGAAGCTACATAAATTGGCTAAATGCTATAGAGAAAGCTTCCAAAGGAATGGAAAATCTCAATAATAGTTCCGGTGTATAAAAAGGCGATAAATTTGACTCTAATAATTAGCGTGGAATCCCATTACTCCCAACATGTTACAAAGCATAAGCAAAATACGTATTAGGTACTGCGGTGAGGTATCCCGGATTTTGTAGGATTTTATAAACATCATTTAAGGCAAGCTGTGTTAAAATGAGTAGTTTTACTTTCTTAACGCAGACAATGTAATACGTCACGCAATTATCTGCTTGGCAGTGGAAGTTTACCACCATGGTGAAGAGAAGAAAACAGCAGTGCGAAAGAAAGTTGAAAACAAATGCATATTCGTGCACGTTTTTCCTATTAACAGTAGGAGTTTCATGTATTAATATTTTTCCTCTTTGTTACCTCAAACGTTCAATTCAGCCTTTTTAATGTTCTTAACTCATTTTAGCCGTTTTGGGGATCTATAGAATTCGCGCATGACTGAAACAAAAGTATATGTTAACACGCAAAAACCCAAGTATTAAGACCCTAATAATAACATGTCAGATAGTTTCGAGATACGCAGCGAATTGAAAACAAGATGATACGTTATCACCACTACTCTCTGCATTAGAAAATGCAATTCTAAAAATAAAAATTGACAATAAGGGATTAAGACTGAATAGCTAAATATCAACCCACCTGTTCGTATACGCGGATGATGTAGATTTAATAGGGAACGATGCAATACAAAGTAACATCAATGTTTCACTAGACCCCTGCGATGAGATAAGTCTACAGGTGAACGCAGAGAGGGAAGGAAACAAACCTAATTATCCATTAAAAATGAGATCAGAGAGAACAAAAAAACAAATTTAAATAATTGGGAGTATGTAACAAGCAAAAACGAGGTCACGAAAGAAATAAAAACCCGCTTAGCAAATTTCTATTCAGTCCAGAATCTTCTAATCTCGCGAATAATACCAAGAAAGTCGAAACTGTACTTCAAACTACGGCCCGCATAAAGTTTTTGTCTGGCTCCCAAAACAAATCCAAAATTATAATGAATTTAATCTACATTGAATCTAAAAGAAAATAATTTACAACGTAAGAAATAATATGTTTCTTACAATCAGTCCCTAGTCCTTTTCCCGTTTAGCAAATTTGGCTCGCTGACCAAAAAGGTTGGAGACCCCTGCTCTACGATTCCAAAAATTGAGTACGACCCTGGCAGATGAACATAATAAGTTGTGTGCGTGTGAAAATAAGGTTCAGAAAGAAGAGCAAAACAAGCCGAAACGGGAGAAGATGATCGAGGAATGAAAACTGCTCAGGATAGAATCCAAGGGCGTACGTTTGTTACTGTGCTGATGAACTTGCAACTTCCGTAAGCCATAGAATTAGTTAGGATATTGAAATCTATCCAAATAAGTGGATATTGACAGAACTAATCAACACAATGAAAATACGTAGTAAGCACGTTTCGGGCAATACGGAATCTACTTATCACGAAATTAAAAAACGAACTGTGTAGCACGTAGTTTCCCCTCGTGTAACCTATATGTAGAACACGCCTCCAGGAAGTGAGGAAGACCCAAACGCAGTAGCTGCATGTGCAGCACATTTGATATCCCAGAAGAAATGATGTAATGAAAGGAAGCTTCTATCAGTTCCAGGATAAAAAAATCCCCATTCTCGTGTCACAAAATGCTATCAAGAAAGTTCGGCACACTTAACTAAATGATTAGTAAATGCAGTGTTCGATTTGTTGGAGATTACAAAGGACAGGGGGAGTATACTGGTTGCTGGTAAGTTTCAAAGCACTACCTGTTTGGGTATAAATACAAAGATTTTATCTTTGGTTGGGATGATATCCGGGAACAACAACCGGGGATGATATCCTCACGCACCAGGGAAAATCCCCGACATCCCCACCTCTCCCCCGCAAACAGAACACTGAGCAAATGCATAACATCTTCACCACATACACTAATTGACTTTTACAATCACAACATTCACATTACGAACGGAAGTCTTCGGGAATGAGTTCTTATCTACGTCAAACTACTCACGAATCGATTAGTCTCGTTTCTCCCTAGAGGCCTCTGGAATAGTCAAGTACTGGAAAGGATAGAAAAGCAGGAGTCCCACGAGAATCACAGAAATGAATAGATAAACTGAGCTGGCCGTATCTTACGCACGGACTATCTTCACGGAAGATTTATAAAAGGCGAGACATTTGGAAATGCATCAGGTGCTACCGCCGGGTTTCAGCAGCGAGCATTCTATTTGGATGGTCAAGGCTCCGTTAAGAAAACTGCGACGAGATCTTTCCAACCACACCTCAACCACCTTCCTAGCCATAGTAGTTCGACGGATGGAGTGGTTCACAGCTTTCACTGATAAAGCTTAAAAAAGTGAGGAGCCCAGTTGGGAGACTGTCCACATGCTACGAGCGTCCGATTCAGATGTCTAATACGTAGTTGGAAAAGTTTTGCAGAGACATTTCGAACGACACCTCAAGCACCTTCGTAGCCCTGAGGAAGTGATAACCCCCCCCCCCCCCGTCTATATCAGGAATAGCCAGAGCCTTTCTACCGTAGAAAGCTCTGGAATAGCTCATTCGGTATGAATTATCCATGTGGCTTTGAACTAAGGATGTCCTAATAGAGGATTTGCTTATCTCATGCCCAGTGAAAGAGTGAAGCCAGAAAACAACTGAGCATCAACGAAGGCGACGCACCTGACTAGTTAGCAGACAACTGCAGAACTAGCCGCCATCTTTGTTAGCCAAAAACAATGTTTGTGATTGGAGTACGTTGTGACGTTTGGTTTCATGCATATGACAGGGCGAGTTGGTGACTATCCAATGGAACCTGTTCAAGGACGGAACCACCAAGAATTATATTGGATAGGACATTGCGAACTGGGTTAGAGGTTCTTAGAATTCGCCCCTGGATATAACCTTGAACTTATGCTTGCACTTTATCCAAAGCGTACTGTCTCAGTTTTCCGCTATTCTCTGCACTTCTATTATCATAATCTTCATTAATCGAAAAAGGCGGGAAACCCGACTCCTAAGGCTTCATAAACAGATACTCTCCTTATCTTTATTACCAGCGGGAGCAGAGTGACAAAACCCAAACAGGAAATAAATTGCGATGACGAACATAAACTAGCAACATCGACAGAAATAAACCTTTGTCGTCAGCACGACGAGTTCTCTTCCTTCGTATCTCCCACAGTTAGAAGAAGCGTTGCCTACATTACCTAATTCCAAGCAAACCAGCTCAAACGACAAGGTCGTCAAAGGTCACAACAACTTCTTTGCCTCCATTACGTAATTACACAAACTATGACCATTCCCAAAGGCACTTCACCACTCGCGTGACGCACTCTATGAACGCTGAAATTCATTCATTTTATTTTTTAAATTATTATAATTATGACAAAATTGTCAACTATAGCAGAAAATTATTTGCAATCGAGAGGTGCTAGTTACAAAGTGAAGCCTTGCGGAATGTTTCTCTCACGATATTCCAGTACTAAAACACTGTGATCCATCATAGCTTTCATGCAACGGTACATTAACTAAATAAGGTCATGACATAATTTCAGAAAGAAAAAACCTCGTCAGATAAGCAATTAAACAATTTATAATTTTATCCAAAGATGATGCTTCGCCAAACCGATTACGACTTTCTCATCTCAAAAGAACTGATAAAGACTTATTCACACTGTAGTGCACAATGTAAAATGACAAAAGACTGTTCAACCAGGAAAAAAAAAAATCCAGAATTCAACACAGGTTCGCTGAAATATTCTTTTATGGGTGTCTAAAATGGAACCACCTTTCCTGTCTGTTTTAACCATAACTTGAATGTGGTACTCTTTCAGCAACTTTTTCATTTCTGCAGTAATCATCGGTATGTCTGGATCTTTGACAATGTTTGTACTACTTCGAACGCCATTCTTTTAACGTAGATTATACGAATGATTGCAACGGACAGTATAAGGCAGACTGGGATTTTAAAATCATCATTTTTTAAGCTTACCGTAGCATGGAAGACGTTTCCTGCGACAGTGATACCACAAGCGGGTGGACAGATGGGCCACTGAATGAAGCTTTTGATGTCACAAATAGTATGATGACATGCCCAATCAATTACCATGGGACATATACAGGGTAATTCGGAGTCTCCGTACAGGCTCCTATTACACAAAGAGCTTTGGAACAAAAAATACATACAACGTCAACAGGCAGAATCACAGTTACTCCCATTTTGTTCATTACACCAATTCTCTTATCAACCATTCGGCCTGAACCAAAGTTGTCTAAAGGCCTTAAAATGAAAATAAAGCCTTACTTAAGGTGCCATAACGGCATTCAGTTGAAAAAAACTAAAGGGAAACACTGGAAAACCTCAAACAGGGTTCGAACCCACGCGTCTACCCACTGCCGATTCGAAGTCCGCGACGAGTATTCACCACCTTATTCTCGGTTTCAGATATCACAGCAAAGAATGAATGGAATATTGTCCATCCCTTTCAATAGTTGTTTCCGGAAAAATCGAAGCAATCCCATTTGTAATCGACCTCGGGGTGACAGAGATTAGTATGCTCGCTTTCTGTGCGCGTGGTCACGGGCTTAAATCCCACCGGAGTCCACTGAACAGAGTGGTTCGGAGCCCACCAAAAACCGTAAGTCCCTTCCCTAGAAGCTCACCAGCTCGTTTGGGACGTTAATAATGATAATAATAATTAATCAATCAACTATCCCTGTAATCACGCGTGTTGCTATTTTCTATCCGCATAAAAAAAAATGATTTGCATGTCTGGGGGATTGGATTCTAGTTAATAAAAGATTACTGGGAATAAGTTTACAGTAACACATTTCTCCTTGTCATACAAGTTGCACAGCTAAAAAACTAGAATTAAAAAAATTAACAACTGGAAATCAAACAAACCAAAACTGGAATCAAAAAGCTTTTGTCAATGAAATCCCGATATAAAATGGAATACAACAATTTGGAGTATGTTAATCCTCATCGGTAAAACTTCTGGTAAACTTTTATATGGACCGGTCTAGTAACTTTTTTTGACTTCAGCCCGTCACAATTCGACCCTTTACACCTAGTTAAAATCCACAAACATCCATGTCCCTGGCGGGATTCGAGCCCGGGACCTTCGAGTTGTTTGGCCTAACACCTTAGACTGTTATCCTCCTTGGGGCGTTAAAATTGAATCGCAAAATTAAAATAAGGGGGAGTGGGGAAGAAATGAGACTTTATAAGAGACAATCAAAAATAAAAGGCACTTTTAAAAACTTTCATGGACCAGTGGTACTCCTTATTGAGGAACGATACTACATTCCTATTCCGACAAAGGCTGTCTCAAAAATGTATGATGAAGTAAGTCCCTGGCAACAATTCCCAGGAAAAAGGGATAGTGTAGCCAGCGGACTGGGCATGCAAGAACCTAGCTAAACTAAAGGTGGGGGGTTGGAGGTGCTACACTGATGACAGGTTTAGACATACAGCATCTCTCCGAAGGATTCCTAGACCATAACACAGAGTTGTTACAGGAAACTAATATGTTACAACATTAATATTCCGGGAAGAAGGGTTCCAACAGAAATAGAATTTGTATGCATCGCATAACCAGATACCAGAGCTGCAAACTATTAATTTCTCTTTCATAGTGTCAAGGGTACCGCGGTGACCTAAACCTGGTATAACCGGATTTAAATTCTGATAACAGGGAGAGAGATATGGGAAGGAAAGACCGCGCCGCCCTCTTCGCCATGCAGAATCATCTGTTCTACTTCTCATATCTCAAGTGTCGTCTCATTTCCAAAGAACTCTTGCACTGACAACTTCGAAGGACACGGTTGGAGGGGAAAAGTAGGGTACCTTCAGCAAAATGTAGTTCGTGTGTTTGAGAGAGAGAGAGAAAAAGGGGGAGGTATGAATTAGTGGGTGGGAGATGTCCGGCCGTCCCAAAAATTACAGCTGATGCAAAAGCTCGAAGTCTTCTCTCAAAAGATACTTTGTGGAAAAGAATCCAAGGTCATCGAAAGGAAATGAAAATCATATTTTAATGTTTTCAATAGCAGGTTAAATCCTGTTATATCTTGTTCTCTGCACATCATGAACAATATCACTTTCCACGTCTACCTAAATGCAGTATTTCTCCAGTTTAGGCTGCAATAGCCGTACATACCAGGGTGATAGACTGCATGCAAACTCTAACCGTTGGGTCAGATACAGAGGACTCAAATACCTATATTTTAAATGCGAAACTCTTTGAAATATATCAATTGAAGTCAACTTTTCTTTATTATTCGACATCCCACGTAGGGTTTTAGGCCGCCAGACGACGCGTTGTCACGTGGTCAGCGCAACACAGGACTGGAGCCCGCTACTTGTTTATTTTTAAGTACTTCCCCAGTTGACATTACTGGATCAACACCGATATTGGGTGACACTACCGGGGATTAAAACCAGGACCACTCGTACCGAAAGCGAATGTGTTTAAATGTGGATGGATTGAGTACAGAGCTGTGACCCGGTACGAGAACTTAAATGAACTGGAGATTTTCGGCTTTGTATTTTTCGTGCTTTATGGGGTAACGCCTCCAGTTACAGTCACCACAGTTCAAAGGCAAGGAAATCTGCTTTGCATTTCGGGTCACCAAGTGGGGCCACGTCCCCAGCATAAACCCGGTCCAGAACTTGACCCGTTTCAGCTCTGAGTACAGAGGGTATCATTGCGGGGAGATGGGACATTATCTAATCTAATAGTTTAACTCAATTTTTCAGACTGTACTTAGTTTGGGGATGAAAGTTACCTGAATATTTGTTTTATTGAACGCAATGTGTCATAAATGGATATTCACTGTATGCTGAGTACGGATTAGAGGATCATCCTTATAGTAGATCGAAGTTTGAACATTGGGTGGTCTTTTTTTTTCTGTATTATTAAAAAAGGTAACTTCTGCGAACTTCTGAGAGCTTGTAGTTGGTGGTTTAAACAGAAAAGAAAGTGGGAGAGGGTGTAATAGACGCAGAAGCATATCTATTGGTGTGGTGGCTGCAACTCTTCTGAGAACGTCGTATTTTTCATGTGACTAAACTACTCTAGGACTGACCTTACGGTTTCTGGTGTTTAATACCGTTTTTTGTTCATATTCAAAGCCTGTTTGTTTCCTGTTAAATGATGTGGAAGGACAGGAGTTTTTAGCTTCCGGAGAAACTTCAAGGGATAAAACGGAAAAGTATCGGGGTTTCTTTCAGAAAAATCTCCTCGGAGAGAGATGTTTCTTTCCAGGGTATATTTCGTCCTATGAGGGTAGTATTCTTCAAATACCCTGAAAACATATTGGAAACGTATAACTTTTAATCCTGTACTTGAGAGTAGAAACCCGTTAAGTCCAATTTAGGCCAAAACGTGATACATCCAGCTTTCTTTAATGGTTGTTCGATCGTTGTTGTAAACATACAGTAAGTCTATTTATTGTGTAGTTTCTTTTGAAAGAAAACAGTTTTCCTGTTTTCTGGAAACAAGGATTTCTGTACTTACGTGCTTCTAGTAGGGTTGAAAACCGTCCGGAATTTTTCCGGACTGCCAGAAACTAACATGACTTTATCGAAAAAAAAATCTGAACCTCTATCAGGACAATACAATGTCATAGTCGGGACACATGCCCTTTTACTTCCCTTTAGTTGCGATCCAGGGTGTCGTCCGGAAATTTCATCTGTGGGAGTTGGCACCATAGCTTCTAGTACTTTGATACAGAATTTAAAAATGCCCCCACTTGAAATCGCACTTGCTGAGCTGTGGAGTACAGTTCGAAATACTGATCATTAGCCTCTAATTTGGATGGTTCCGAACACAGAATGCAACCATGTTTTCCCGTTTCCTCACTTCCGTTTGCTTGACAAATCTACAATATACCAAGGAACAGCCTTTATCGCTTCCTCTTCGCTTTTGCTGCTCACCAACTGTCACCGGAACCACAATCTCGTAGGAAGTGATTACCGATTTGCGCAGTAATTTAATAAGTGAAGCAATTTCCAAGTTCGTAATGTGTTTATTTATAGCGCACGCGTCGACTTATCAATTTCTCAGGATATCTTAATACCATACACAACAAACAGCACGTAAGCAATGTCGTAGCTCTACTCCCACAATTCTGGAAGTGGTTTTCTGGTTTCCCGATTCCGGTTTCCAATTTTAACACTCAGAGCTGGGACTTCAAAACCACATCACTTGGTGACCACGGAGGACAATTAATAGAGAAATCTGATTCTGAGAGTTCGCGTTTCACAAATGATACAGAATTCCCTGAAAGACAGTATTCAAACGGAATTGAACGACTGGACAATTCTACAGCAACGCGCGCCGGCCGGGAGGTCGAGCGGTCTGCGGTGGTAGGTCATCGACTCGAAGGTCCCGGGTTCGTGTTCCGGCAGGGGCATGGATTTTAACTGGCTGTAAATGGGCGAATCGTGACGGGCCGAAGTCCAAAGTTACTAGACTGGCCCATATAAAAATAAAGTTTAAAGTTTTTACAGCAACGCGCATTTCTACATTTGAATTATCATGCTTGTACTAAACCATACTGAACGCAAAACCAGAACAATCTAAAAATAAATGCGTATTAGCAGACTATTTAGTGACGGTTATTACAACAAATGTGAGTATTTCCAAACCAGCAAAGTAGAGAAACATCCTCTGGAATCACCTCCTAATTCTTCCCCACAGATTACAGTTGAATTACTGGAGATCTATTGATTAGGTGACCAAGAGAGAAAGGACTCTGGAAACTGGTAGAACGTGTTCAACTAAAGAACCAGACAGTACGTTGAAAAGGACCTCTGTCGCGCTCTCCACCTTTTCAGGTACGAAATTAAATTTGAAGGCAGATGTAACTACATCAAAAGGCAGATGTTAAAGACTCCATATACTGGTTGCTTTTTTTATTTTATTTTTTAAATGAACAGTATCATGTAAATTCCCCAAGCCTCCTAGTGACTGAATTCTTCATGAAAAAAAAGTATGACCATGTTGTTTACAGATATTATGAGAAAAATTTTGATATCAAGCAAAACGAAGCTACACGTATGAAGAAGGCTGTTCAGCTTATCACTTTTCTTAATTCGAAAACATGGATCGTGTTAGGAAGAAATATATCACACATCAGCGCATCCCTTTTAACAGCTTGAAATTGTGTCCAACACATTAAAAGGGACACAGTGTACGAATGAAAGTTGCATGCTCAGGCACTGTTACTGTCCTGTGCCAGGGCGGAACAGGAATGAGGAAAGGGTGCATGAAGAAGTCTGCCAGGGTCTAAGTTGAAGGTATCATCCCGGCCTTTGCCTACTGTGACTGAGGGGAAAACTTCACCTACATGCTTTCACTGAAGAATAGCCAGAGTTACAAGCAAACGGCCTGAACATTATTTTGTATATCTGCTCTCTTTAACTGGGTGATCAACATAGAAAGAAAATGGCCTGCCTGGGGGGCTATAACCCAACTACCGTCCAACGAAGGAAGCGAGAAGCCACTTTCCTTACGAACGTGAGAACCTGCACTCGGATTCACATCCAAACTTAGTTCATATCCCACCTAAACTGAGCAGCCGCAGTTCAGTTGGTAGAACGCTGTCTTAGGGTTCGAGAGGTCTTGGATTCGAAACCAACGGCTGACCATCCTATCCTGACTGAGGTTTTCCCTCAGCCACACCACACAAATATTAGGATTGCAATTGCAACCTAGGCCGTGGGCCGACTCCTTCCCGCATCCTTTCCCCATCTTTATCCCGGCAAGAGCCACAGATAATTAAAGATCACAAATTATTTTTTTTTTAAATAAGACTTCAATATTTCACCTAAATTGCAGTTCTCGTCTCCTAAAACTACGTGCTCGATTCAGACGAAAATCATAATTCAGATGAAAAAAAGGCAGAAGAGCTACTAGTATTGTTCCTTATCACAACGAATCATGTTCACAAACTTTGGGACAGACCTGAAACGGGTCAAGTGGTCTATCAGTGTTCAATTCAGGCATATTCATTCATGACCTAACTTCATTCTTTTTCCTTGTTAGATCTGGCAAATAGTACCCCATTAAATTTCTAAAGCCCCCCCCCTTGCATAAAAGTCTGTATTCATCCCTGGGGTCTATGCTTCGGGCCCGGTCTGACTCGGTGCCCCCGGGAGCAAAGCAGGGATTTAATTCTTTCCTTATTATACACTGTAGCGTTTGAATTGTTTCCTTCAGGATTGGCCAGCACAGGGAATGTTATATATATATATATATATATATATATACACAAAAACGACGCTGAAATGTTAACATATGGAAATAGTCTCATATCGCTTGAAAGAACAGAAATACCGCCAGAGTTGTGCAAATTCTGAAAAAAAAAGTGTCTTCAATATTTAATAGGATAAAAACATTACAATCTCCTAAAACTTTCAAAAACGAAGTTCCCGTACATAAGCTCAGTTCTCAAGGAACCTCATAAATTAGAATACTGGTTGATTCAAAGTAGATGACAAGTGAAGACCGGGTTATCAGGTCACCAAAAGTGACCCGTTTTCGGCTCTGCTCTGGTATAATTCGTGTTCAAAAAGATGTTTTCTTAACGTGCATGCTATTTGAAGCTTACTACTGTACGTACTTCTGTGGCTAAGAAGTGTGCTTAGCAGTTTTATAGCGACTGTTTGTGTGTGTGCGGGTGATATCTGCGATACTAGTCCAGGGCGAACGAATGAAAAAATACGATTTTTTTTATTTTTCGACTTCTGCACATACTTTGGTCGTTTAATGAGGCATCGGATGATGTACAATCCAAACCTCAAAATCAAACCTTTAATCAAAATTAAAGCCCACTTATTTATCTTTCATTTGAGTTCTATTTAAACTCCATCGACCCATCCGATTTCGCGTAAGAACAGTTTTAGTGAAAATCTGCACTTTTCCAGCGCTCCAATCGCCTGGAATTCCAGGACGCGCACAGGGGAGACTCCGGGACTTCTGACATGTTGATTTTGAACTTTACGTTTTCTTCTTCTTCTAAGATTTGGTCTAAATGTTATCTAAAATGTGACCGGTCTATAAGATTTAGTTGATACGGGGTAGAAATTCCGTACGTGCTCAACACACGCACAGCTTTACATTGAACGCAGGCTGCTAATTTCGAGGCACAATATTTACGACCCCTCCCCACATGACTCCCATTTCAATGGAAGCAGTTGTCGCTTTCTTCTATGATTATATAACAACTCGTTCTCAACAAGAATGAAGCATCGCCATCTCCATAAGCAGCCGTCGCTCAATGGGAGGGAGATGAAGGCCAGGTGGTTCGTAGGATGAAAGAAAAACGACGGGACGCGTCAACCGAACAGCGAAGATAAAATATACCTTTGGCCTTTTTCACTCTTACTTGCTAATGTTACAATGCATCACTGTGCTCTGCGAGAAAAGTAATGCATTCTTGGAATTTCCAGGTAGCAAGACCAAGAACACCTATTACAAGGTTGGAATATGCTATCTGGTAATGAATTAAGAACTCGCTTGTTGACGAACACATCACAAATCTAAGAAGAGTAGAAGAAACAACCAGCTTCAGGACGTGAGCCCATGTCACGTACAAATCAAGGTCAGCCCATTACCTTGCACTATCTCATAAGTATTTCTTCTATCAAAATATACATGACGCATCTGATGACATAAATACGCGCAGACAATATGCGAAAAAAAAAAGAAGTAGAGAGAAAATCCGCCGCAGAAGGAAAAAATGTGATGTAAGGTCGATGTTCTAAGAAGGCGTTTCCGTCGTGCTGCCGGTGTTGAGGGGGAATTTCCGGTACAAGCATGGTTATAAGTCAGCAAGCGACTGTCTGCTTGTCACATTCATACACAACCGTTTCTCGCTTGCTATCTCAACATGCATTCCACGCTCTTCCTTGTGGTTTTTACGACGGTGGCTTTGGCGCAGCTCTTTCACAGGTAGGACACCAATTTATATCGTCATTACCTATCGTACTTTTTGAAAACTGACCACCACTAACGGGTAAACTGGTATCACAAAATATCTATTGAACGATTTAACATCTGAAAATTCTCACTTGAAACTTCGTAGTTAGTGTGAGAAATCAGACACTGACACTCAACGTAAACAAATGAGTTTAAAAAAATATACATGGGGTCATTGGTTCTTGTAGTTTCAGACAATTCGTACATACGGACACCCTCGTCTGCAGGGTGCATGATTTCTCTTATAATTGTAAATTACATTCCTAAACAGATTATTGCAAATCTCAGGTGAGAAAACGACTTCCTCGGAGTTATAATTTTTAAATTCCCTTGGGGGAGGGGAATGAACTGGCGTCTTTTCGCACAAATCCATCACATCTGAGAGATGACGTCTCTCGGTACTCACTCTTCCGGCTGGAAGGATGGAGAAATTAGCGGCTCGGATTGAAGGTCGAAGTTCTATCCTGGCATTCTACGAGTGAAACTGAATTATAAACAATCGCCAGCAGCAGAACTCATACCCATTGCCGACTGGACCACAAGGACTTCTCGGAGGTTAAGAATAGTCCGTGTCTAGTTCAATGGACAGACCTGATTGATACTGGCGACGGTTAGGGTGGAACCTTCTCTCTACTTTATCATTTCTCATGTACTTTAAGCTTCTGCTAGTTAATCTAATTTACAAGTTACAAGCAAGAGAAGCAGTTATAGCTGAGGCTCGGTTACATATCTGAGATGATGTCTCTTGGCGAGAACTTATTTGTTGGCAGGGATGACTAAGGTCTAGGTAGTCTACCTTAGTCTAGGTAGTCTCTCAGCAACATCAGAGTGAAACTGTCTAAAAATAAATACTCCGACCGACCGGCAGCAGAAATCGAACCTCCCGTGTCAATGCACGGTCCGCAACATGGATCACTGAACTTCGGATTTTGTTACTTCTGCTAGTAGCAATTTACCGTAATAGAGATACTGTAATCTGCACTCGAAGCGATGGCTAACGCTGTATGGGAGTTGCTTAAATTATATAACATATTTCTGCTACTAAGAATAGTTTTTTTCGAGTCTCGCACAAGAACAATTTCTGAACAATCTGACAGATTTATTTACAACAGAATAAGTTTTCAGTTGGTGGCTGTTGTCAGTGATTCTAAGCGTTTTCCTGTTTCCATTGAATCACAATAGTCAAGTGGAAGAACTGACTCTCGATTTAAAGCCAGGGTAGTCACTTTCCCCTCCCTCAAGAGTTAAGGATAAAGACCTTCACAGCTGCCGTGAAGCACCAATCTTTCGTCCAGTTCCAGTATTAAAAAATGATGGATCCGGGAAATTTACGTGAAAATATGGGTTGAAATGAAGTGAGTGCAATCACAGAATTTCTTACACGTGAGCGTGAGAAGAAAACCTTGGAAACTATCTCGAAGGTTTATCGAAACTTCTGGTAGAATCCTGACGCAAAGCAAGTGTTACATCGAACGCAAATTTTTGATAAGAGCAATCGATTGTCGTAATTAATTAGTTACTATTTTCTTCGGCGTTGGACAAAATCAATAATAATCCGCCCCGCTTAGAAGGTCATATTCGATTATGTAGAAACTAGGAATGCCCACATCCAGATTTCACAAGGAATTTGAAAACTTGAATTTATTTCATGGCCTTCAGGAATCTTAGGTTTAGGCAGGGATAGGGTGGGGGGAAAGAATGTTGGAAAGTAGACGACCAGGGTCTATTGGGTACCATCCCAGCGTTTACCTGCTGAGATAGGAAATCCTGTCAGGATGGTCTGCCACTGGGATCAATCCCAGGACCTTCCGAATGCTACCACTGAGCCACGGCCGATCGGTGATTTCGCAAGAATTTGACTGCCATCTAGCTTTTTATAATGTTGTTTTACGCTAACCTTAATAAGAAAGAACAGCTCAGACTTATTAGAATGTCGAAAAAAATATTGGTTATATCTTATCAAGTTATGAGATAGGTGGCAGGGGAAAACAGATACACTTAAAAAAGCAAGGAGCAAGTGTTCCTTACTTTTGTGTCCATACCAAAATATCTACATTTCGGAACCTGGATTTCACCGATCTGGTTTGATTAAATCCGCATTTCTTCCCTCAGGATTAGGATTTTGAGACATCATTGCTGGCTTTAGCACCAAAACGCAAGTTATCTTAAATTCCTTGTCAAACCGGGTTTACATATTTGCATGCACTCTTATCAGAGCTGGATTAAGAGGGATCTAAAGGGGCTGAAGCCCCACCGAAGGTAGGTCAGTTAACCTTAAGTCTACAGGAGGCCTAACAGAGTCTATAGCTAGGGAGGGAGTTAATAACCCAGGACCTTAAACAGCTCAATGCAGCACTGGCTTCTGAAATCAGTTCTTACTAACCCTAACAGGAAGTAAGAGGCAACCTGCCTTTGCAACGATTGGCAAAAGTTGGTACTTGTTCAACGTTTTGCAGCCTCTTGAAAGGAGTTCCTTGGTGACTTTCAAAGATTCTGGTACGGATTTCCGAAAATGCATACAACATCATGTTAGTATGCAGAAGAGTCTTTGCGGAAGCGAACAAAGCAAAAAAAGGAACGAGTAATGGGGAAACCCACAGGAAACATGAAACCGTTTGCGGAACGATTGTAATCATTGAAACACAACCACCTTCGCATACACAAACTAAACATTCGTGCTAAACAACGAAATACGCGTTGTTCATTAATTTTACAACCACAGCATTTTCCGTGGTTAAAATCACTTTTCTTTTGTAATGTTTATGATCGCTGTTTAAATGTAGAACAGCACGTGACTTTGTTCAACCTATTTATTCAATTACAATCAGGAACTCTGGCACCAATGTTCACACAGGATTTCTTTCCTTTCCTGACCTTTGTGTATGATAGGAAAAGGAAGTAGTCATGACCATTCATGTGCAAGCTTACGTCTCAATATTCGCATTGCAGAATGCACGGGAATAGCGTGGTTCACTCATATTAATAGGAAATGGCTAATGAAAAAGTTTGTGAAGTAAAAAAAAAAAAAAAACTACACACAATACTAAACCAATAATTACGTCACAAGCAAATTATATGACATTTACTTGAAATCTGCATGGTCCAGTTCAGATGGCAGAATTTACCCCCCCCAAAAAAAAAAATCTCGACAGGTCATTGTCAACGAATCATGTGCATTTGGACCAGCTCGCATCGCTCTTGCCCTCACTAACCTCACCGTCATGTCACACGAAGACGACAGCAGATCAGAGGCTCTGGCCCTCGCGAGGCGGAATACCTACTGACAGAAAATTGTCAGCATTTATATACCGTAGATCGGGTAACTTTGTCCAGTAAATAGCAGTTTTCGGAACTCACATTCTGGAATGTTTACACATTGCTAGGTACAATCCAAAGCAATAAAACAAAATAGTTTGCTTAGTAACTAATTAACGCATAAAAATTTGCTCTTGGCACTTTTAAGGCAACTAGTACTTTCCTGAAAGCTACTGGCTCGCCTTTTTCTTTCTTTCTTTTTTTTAAATTTAATTTAATGCTAAGGTATGTTACTGGAACGAAGCTCATGAATTGTAGTTGCAAAATGTTGATTGCATACTTTGTTTCCTACAATTGTTTTTCGTTCCCTTCAGACTTGTTGGAGTAACATTCTACACCTAGAATTATTTTAGAATTACCGGAAAGGTCGCCGTTGCTCAGGCAGTAGCGCAGTCTGACTACGAATCGGGCGGCCCAGGTTCAAATCCCGGCCAGGACACGGGAGACTTTTCTCACAGTGTTCCCATGCCTGGCGCTCTGAGATCCACACAGTCTCCTATCAAATTGAGTACCAGAGTGTCCTTGGTAGTCCTCGGCACGTTGGGAAGGTAAAGGCGTCGAGCGTGAGACTGACCACTCCAGCTCACTTCGTACCGTAGGTCAAGAAAATGTGGGGCGCTACATGCACATGGGATAGCTTTACCTTTTTACGAGAAAGGTCTCTCAAAATCTTACCAAAAAGTCAACCGATGAGGACATTTGCAAAAGCCATTGAGGAAGCACAAGTGGTGCATTATCAGAGCGTGAGGCAGCTGTGAAATATGGGATCCCTCGCTCTACATTGCGCTGCAAACTTAAAGGGAAGTATAAAAGAGTGCCCTGGAACTCCTACAGTCTTCTCCGCTGAAGAACAGCTGCTGGTGGCCAGCGCCATCATTGGTTCAAAATGGGGGTTCCCATTAGTTCTAACTGATTTTTCAGTTTTTGCTTGAACCAAAGCGCACCACAGAATGTTGCATTTTCCTTATTTATTACAGTTCTCTGAATCTCAAAACCTGGACAAAGATACCACTCTAGGGGTAACTTTGTGCAGGGTCATTTCTGCACTAAAAATAGGGGTAGACAACCCCACCAACCGGGGTAACTTTGTCCACACATATATTTATATTTTTTAAATAAATAATTTGTTAACTAAATCTAAAATGGAAACATGTATTGATTTCGCTTTCTCCAGAGGTCTGAAAGGTATTTTACACATTACATTTCGCAAGGAATTACGAATTTTACAAGGCAAAACTTAAATTTTTGGTACAAAATTACCCCGATCTACGGTATCTAAAAAGTATAATTCGTCTATTTTTTTTCGGGGGGGGGGGTTACATTGTAACGGAAACTAATAACTAGAAGCTAGTCAGCCTTCTCTTACACAGTACCCGTCCCTCACAGATTTGCTGAAGCTGAGTATAAGAATGACATTACCACATTCTGACGGCGAACACGAATCAACTACATATTCGTAAAAATTCAATATCACTTTTTAGCTAACTCATAACGTGCCGGATATATTTTTTTTTTAATTCAAATTAATTGAAACAAATACAAAACTTACAACTCTGGAACCCAAATCAAAATACTGATCGAAATTTTATTTCTTTGATACTGTAAAAGCAGATTTTTTCCCGAAATTGGAGCATTGCATTAAATTCGGTTAACGTTGCGGCATGTGAAGTCTCAAGAATGGTTCCCTGCTTCGTCCAATAACCTGTATCAATAAATGAAACTAAGCACACGACATGAGAAAATTCTGAAAAAGAAATCACATCTCACAAGTCATATTACTGAGAAATTCATTCCTGAATTAGACACTGGTTAATTCTTGTTCACTACAATGACTCGATCGTATGGTTAAATCATGAGAAATTTTCTATTTATGGTGAAGTAGTATATTCACAAGTTCCAAATTAATTCGAAAAGTCCATAGAAATGTTGAGCTTATAGCTCTTTAGGAATTCTGGAATTCTATTAAATCTGAAAAATACCCAAATCCGACTGGTACGATTTTAACAAGAATTGCGTTGAACATACTATTATACTATATATCGTTGGGCGTAGTGCGCGTAATGTGGTTTTAAATTCTATAATTCAACAGGAATGTCGAACGTCGTGAGGCTCCATGTCGCTGTTATTTGCCCTCACTTAACCTTGCCTTCGCATCGCGAGGATGAGGACAGATGAGGTCGAGGTTAACACTTATGGCGAAACCAGGAACATTTTCTTGTCCCTTATTTTCACCAAATATTTCAGTTATTCCAAATATACAACAATTACGACTCTACACTATTTGTAGAAAACTTCTGGTTAATAATTTTATTGTTTCTTCTTTTCTAGTGTGCTGGGATTATCCTGTGTTCCATGCGAAACAGTGGACTGTCGACCGACCCCAAAATGTGCCTATGGACTGGTTAAGGATGTATGTGCTTGCTGTGATGTCTGCGCCAAGGTAAGTCCTCTCAATTCCACTCCTCACTCTTTTACACTCTGTACTACAATTCCCAAGGCCCTGCATCTTACAAATTGAATTCAAAATTGTATGCCATGAACTAAAATACGGCATTCAATGTCAGACAGTACAATCAAAAGCATTAACGAAGTACGCTGATCCGTCTGTTTAAGCTTCTACGTTACGTTGTTACATATTTACTTATGGCCCTTAGACTCCCTTGTCTCAGAGCGGGATGCAACTACGTCAAGGTCTAGTTTGAAGGTACCATCTCGAGATTAGACTGTGTAACTGAGGAAAACCCATAGACAACCCCTAGTCACGATGGGCGACCATTAGGCTATACAAAATAAAGTTCACTAAAGTTTACATAATAGACGTCATCGCCGTACCAATCTCCATTCACTTCCGTGAAAAACGTGCTGGCCAAGGGTTGTCACCACATCTCAAAACATGTGGCAGGCTTAAGGTTAATGTAAAGCAACGATCTCCAACAAAGACTGGCAGCACTACCTCCGTATATGTCTAATGTATTTTTATCGTTGTACGAAATTTCAATGCTGCTCCTACAAATTCAAGCCTAGAGAGTTCAAACTTTTAGGGAAGAAAGTTCATAGCCAATTCAAGAGTTCGAGCAATGCCGATTTTTAATTTTCTTTTTGTTCCTTGTTGAAAGAGCTTCATTGTTATAGGTTTTGATTTTCACAACAACAATCAAACGATTTCAACAATGAAGAAAAACGAATATTTTTTAAAAAATCGACACTGATCGAACTCTTAAATTGGTTATAGAAATGGAACTTTCTTCCCTGAAAGTTAGAACTCTCTAGGCCTGAATTTTTAGGAGCAGCATTGAAATTTCGAGTAACGGTAAAAATACATTAGACATATACGGAGGTAGTGCTGCCATCTTTTGCTGGAGATCGTTGTTTAGCATTAACCTTAAAACTGTGCTTGGATACGATCACTCACACACACACGGAAAATACTTTTGAGGTCCAGCAATACTACCATACCTTAATGATATATATAAAAACTTATTTTGTAATCTTTCCCACATCCCTCCTTACACACCTAGTTGTAACGTTTTTCTTCATTGCAAGAACATGCATGAATGTACTGTTATGTCCGTGGGTAGTATGAAGGCACCATTTTACAAATAGTAACTTAACAGCAGTTAGAACTTACTTCCGAGTTCCACGATTTTCAAAATTCAAAAGAGTTGGGGGTGAACGTGGAAGAGCCTTAAAACAATGTGAGGCCTACTGATAAAAGTACAAGTCCAGAGTATTTATTACCATCTTGTATAGTGTAAATATTCATAAATTACCGGTTACTCTTCAGGTTTCTGTTAGTTTTATTATTGACAAATCTGTGTTCCTATACTGAGCACAAAAAACTAAGGTGGTATCAGGAACTTCCAGAGACCGTGTTATCTATAGTCTGAAGTACTACGCATTAAGATCTTATAAGCAAATATCTAGTTTCGTCGCAGGGGTTGCAAAGAACGTTTGTTACACGATTTTTATTTATTTTTTAAGAAAAGGTAATCTACCAGTTATAATAAATATATCAGTGAAATTCAGGATACCTAGTATGACAGGCGAAGCACCCTAATATCCCTTCCTCCTACCAAACTGTAGAATTAACGCACAGTATAGAACCAGAAGTCTTCAATTCCATCTTTACAAAGTTTTGTCACTCCTTAAAATCTCGTTTCAATCGTCATGAGAGGATAAAATGAACTGTGTGGGCCTTAACAGAATACTCGTCCCGATTCAATCATAAGCGCAAAGTTTTAATTCCTTTTAGGTGTTTTGTTTCACCAATGACCAGTCACTTATCTGGGATGGTTTTTTTTTTTAAGGCGGAAAAGTTGAACACTGAACTGTGAATTGCAGCTTTAGCCTGATCTGGAAACGAACTTTAAAAAAATCAAGAAATCAATTCTGAAAACGGAAGGAGCCGCAGTGGCTCAGTGGTAGAGCGCTCACATCTGGTACTTGGGGGGTCGTCGGTGCAATCCCAGTTCATGCCATGTGGGTTTTGTGGCAGACAAACACCATGTGCGTGGGTTGTCCCACTTTGTTCATTACACCAATTCTCTCAACATCATCCACACGGTCAGAGTTGCCTAAAGGCCTTAAATGCAACCAAATTACTTTATAACCGTGACCAAACGGAATTTGAGAGGCTCTGCGTGGAATGAGATTGAATTCCAGACTTTTGAGTGAGAAAGCAGTACACTAAACATTAATCTCCAGTGTTCGCTGAAACGACACCGATAGTAGGGATATTGTAACTGTCTGTCTTTCCTGACCTCTATTTCCCATACCTGGTACAGCACTCAGTTACATTTGCTTGTCTGTCGCATTTGATAAAGTTTTATGTTCAATTCCACTACAGACATTTCAATTATGGTAAGCATAATTCTGTGAAGCTGTCGTTGACAGTAAATATTTTCTGTTTCTTTGTAGGGCCCGGAAGAAAGCTGTGGCGGTCCTTGGGGAATCCGCGGGAGATGTGGCAAAGGTATGAGTTGTAAAGCAAATGACGAACCGGTCCCATTCATGGCTGAAGGAACCTGTGTGTTAAACAAGAATGCCACCGTCCAAGGCGTAAAGAACGAGAACGAGGTTCAAAAATCCGAAGGCAGAAAAATTCTTCGCAAACCGATCTGGTATCCACAAAGTTCATCCGAATCCGACAGGCAAAGGGAAGCGAAACAGAAGAACTTGCCCAATGAATCTATCGAGTTCATTCCATTGCCGAAAAAGGGGCTTCAAATGATTGGAGACGGACGAGCACCACAGCAACCCAGACATGAAGCTGCGCCAAGGAAGTTGGTTCCCAGAAGATTCCACTATGACTCTACCAATGACGAGAGTAACACACGACTTCACAAGCCATCAAGAAAACTGTACATCCATTAACACGAGACCGTTACTGTAAATAAGGCGTAGATACATATGTAACAAGAACCTGCGTCTCTTTCTCTTAATAACTTCGTTTAACAATGACGATTTTAATTAGGCTCTAAAATCCCTGCTAAATGCGTGATTTTGCTAATCGTTTCGTAACGACGGGGCGGTTCAGGGTTTACTTAAACTTAGGATGTCATCTCAATCTGATAGAAGGCAATGAAAAAACGCCATCTGTTCATCCTGCCCACGGAAGTTCCCTGCGGAAACACCACTATTCATAATTATCACTGGAAAGCTAAATCCATTCCACATTTTAATTTATTTTGTAAGGAAATATCAAATAATGATATAGTTTCCAATGAAACAAGTGACAGTCGGGGACGGCATATATGCTACCACCAGGCTTCAGCAGCGAGCATCCTTTTTGGATAATCAACGTTGGAAAAACACCACCTCAGCATAGTTCCTGAGTTGAAAGTTGTCGACAGCATCACTTGCTCCTGAAGCCTAGAAATATTTATCAATACTCACAATCGGCTTTATCGTTACGGTCCAATATCGACCTACACTATGTACCTGACAGAATCGCAAAATTCGTAGGTAGCACGTATTTACACCAAGTGGATTTTCCCGCCTTTTTCGTTTTATGTCAAATATTCAAATTTCAGTACAAGAAAACAGAAATTAACTTTCACGAACCAACGTTCGTTTCCTCCTTCAATAATGAGTACAATTAGTATTTATTCAATGCTAGTAGTAACTGCAAGATTGTGTACAGACACTTTTGGGACATTATTCTGTCCAAAAAGTGTCTGCACACAATCCTGAGTTTACTATCAATATTTTAATAAAATCATTTCTACTCATTCTTGAAGGAGGAAACGATCTTCTGTCTGTGAAAGTCTAATTCCTGTTTTCCTCTACTGAAATTGGAATAATTGACGTAAAACGAAAAAGGCGGGAGAACCACTTGGATTGAGCCTTAACTTCTCGAGTAAACTTTCACGAGGAAAAGATTTAACTATTGGACCGTACCTTGTAATGCACATTCGCGTCAAGAACTTCAACTATACAAAATCGCAATCACACGTGTGGGTAGTACGTCATTCTGACGTAGGCCGGATTAAAAACATTCAAGCATTTTAACCTGCTGCTGTATTTGGACATGCTTTTATCAAAGGGACAACAGCATTTATTGAAATTTCCCGTATGTAAATAACCAAATGACGTGCATCATTCATAACAAAAGATTTGCAGGACTTCTTTTTACACATGTACCTACGCCCATTCGTTATTTATTAAATTCCCTTTGGAATGTACATAAATTAATCCTTTATTTTTAGAAGTATCTCTCACCAAATACGTCACGGCAATCACAAATTCAGTAAATGTCCGTATTCGTTTCGTACAGACTCAGTGTCACAGGACTATTTTAACAAATGTAAAAAAATTCACTTCTTTTTGATAATATACCATAATTTATGTCACTTCCAAACAATATAAATAAATATGTTTTTATATATATAGAAAACTACTG
>JAGDQP010027003.1:0-15674 GCA_022664845.1 Lepisma saccharinum
ATTTTTGGCGGTAAATATTCCCGAGCCTCTAACACAGCTTCTAATGACCCTTATGGACGCAAGGACCATAGGTTGAATATATCATACGTTGTCTGCGGCCTCATCACGCTAAAATTGCCAAACAGTTTGTTATCTTTTTTTTTTTTTTTTTTTTTTTTTTATTTTTTTACGGCTCAGAAGAAACAAGCCTTATGCCTAAAATGCATTACGCGAGGAAAGCGCATTTAGAGTTTGGCGACATTGAACGGTTGAACCGTGCGTTGAGGAATATTTATTATGTTTGCTGTTGTACTCAGTAATACGCTGTATATCATGTACACGTGGTGTTAGTAGGCAGAGAGAGGTGCGCTGGTCTGCAACGAATACGTTTCTGTTGATGTGTGTTACTGACTGTGTGTAGGCATCGTAGTGACAATTTCTGTGTGCAGTACGTATTTTGTTTCGAGGTAAGAAGTTTGCTGTGTGATAGTGTTTTCTTTGTATAGGCCTATAATAATCTCGAAGCTCTTACGTATTGCTCTAGTGTTGTATGCGGTACGATGGATGATTTAGACGACATCGATCGAATTTTATTCGCGAGTTAGCTGACACGATTCTCCGCCGAGTAACTCTTCAGACTCGGAAACAACAATGATGACGAGGAGTCGCCAACAACAGTTATGTCGAATAGGACTAGTACAAGTGCAGGTACGTCAAGGCAAGTGAATAGTCATTGTCATCGGTAGTGTCACTTGAGAAATCTCCTGAAGATGCGGATGAAGAGAAAACTGTAGACGAGTTTTCTGCAGCAACGTGCTGTACAGCACAGTGTAATCAGAAATTTCCTCGTACGTATGCTATTGAAACACGCCAGTGCTTCATGGAGTTACAGAAATCAGAACACGATTTGTTAATTGAAGGCCACATGGACTGACTTCGTCAACATCCGAAATTGACTGAAATATACCAATAGCAAAAGTCAAAACAAGACGCTAAACAAGCTGCTGAACGAGAAAGAACCTGGAAGGGAGATCGTCAGAACCACTTATGCGTATGAATTTATAACATGTAGTAACCATCACACTTTCCACACTTTTGCGTATGAATAGATTAGCATAAAGTAGCTCTCCAGTCGGATCAACTGCGATTTTTGAATGCGACAAACAGGATGAATCGAAACAAAACCGGAAAATCGATTTTTAAGCACAAGGCTTCTGTCTTCCGAGCCGGTCACATATATTTAATCACCAGTTGGGTTCTATAATTTTCCATAAATCGATTCTGCCCTTTCGCTGAACAGACTTTCCAGCTAGTTGTATAAATATCTTGGATGAGTTCGTTAAGAATGATCACATGAAAATTTTCAAAATGACTTTTCACAAATTCGTAGATTCCACTATTAGCCGTTAGGAACATAATTTTGGCCAAAAATGGGTATTAACAATATATTGTCTGAGTGAAAATCAGAATGTTTGATCAAACAATTTCAAAATGGCGGTTGTTCGAATTTTACGAAAATTTGTAATTTAAGCAATTATGAACCGATCGGAAGCAAACTTGGTACTAAAATGAGTATTTACAATACCTTAGTTGGCTATGAACATCAGCATGATCAAACAAGAAACTTTCAAAATGGCGGCCGTTGAAAATTTTCAAAGAAATTACCTATATCTTGCGGGCCTATGCCAAAAGTTATATTTTATTTTACATGTCTAGGGTGAAATGTAATTTTACTTTACTGAAAGACATTATGTGTAAAAATACAATATTTAATTTATTCATTTCTTTAGACTTTAATATACGTTTTATGGCAGAAAGTTATTCAATGAATCCTAAAGTCTGACATCTTTAACACGAATTATTTTACTGCCAGTACTTTCGTATTTTCCTAATACTGTATACCAACGAACGTAAACCATATTGCAACATCCTTTATTTATGGCAAAATTTAAGCATGGGAAGAACACAATACAATGACAATTATATTATTATTATTATTAAGCCACAGACACTTTTAAAACTCAAACAAGTTGAAAATCTGAACTTATATGATAAATAAAACAGATACTTTTGCGAACTGAACCATACAATTTAGAATTAATATAAGGGTGATGCAAATAGATCCCTTATAGAACGTATCACGCTCAATACGATACTAGATTGTAACTGAATTGCCCAGGCAATATTTTCGTTAAGTCGGCGCCTATGAACATGCGTGTGTTATTTTTTATATTTGTCATTCTAAATGGATTTTTAGGGATTTATAAATGTTTCACCAAACAAATACGAAACTAATATAATCGCTTTCACAAGAGACTGGTCCCTGAAGGAAATTTTCTCGTGCTTTTGGGAGGCCATAGCTGCTTATCCAGAAACCTATTGTATGTATTTAAGGTGCATTTCGATGATAATAAAACAATGTCTTTATGTGTTGTCACTAAAGAACCCATGTTAAAATGTTTGCTGGAAAATCGTTGCTGGACCGGCATAATACATGCTGGATTCAGCAAAACTTTCCAGCATGCATTGTCGGTTTTGAAACCTGTTTTGCTGGATACACCATATCCAGCAAGAAATACCAGCAAAACCAGAACGGTATCAGCAATTACAGCAATATTTCTTGCTTAAACCAACAAGAACTTTTAACCTGGGAAACTTATAGTCAATTTAGATCAAATTTTGATCAAACTTTGAAGTAATTTATATAAAGCTGAAACTTTGTGTGGTTGTTCATTTGTGGATCCTCATCTCTGCTGAAAAGTCCCCCAAAATCCGGTGGAGAGTTTCAGAGTTAGTACGTCATCAATATGGCCGCCGTCGGAAATTGCAGCGTTATCTTTTAACATGAGTAAGTTCTCATGGAATAGAGCTAAACTCTTCTTTCTTGGGCTAAAATGTAGAGAATTGTAGGCATACTTATGTCCACACTTTTCACAAATAAAAAAGAGGAGACATACTCGTGTGCGTCTTAGCGCACTAACAATTGCCGTTTGCCCTATGTTTCTACGTTCATTAGTATGGAATTTCATATTTTTCAACTTAGCCCCCACCAAAGATCTAGGATAAATCCTAATTTATGCTAGCACTAATGTTAATGCTTAGTGCGTCTTAGTGCACTAACGATGCACTAACGATTGGTACCTTGCCCATGTTTTTACGTTCATTAGTATGAAATTTGATTCTTTTCAATTTAGCACCCCACAAAAAAAATAGAATAAATTCTAAATTATGGTAGCACTAATGTTAGTGCTCAGTGCGTCTTAGTGCACTAACGATTTCCATTTGCCTCATATTTGTGCGTTCTTTAGTATGGAATTTGATGTTTCTCAACATAGCTCCCTCACCAAAAATCTAGAATAAATCGTAAGTTATGTTAGCACTAACGTTAGTACTTAGTGCGTTTTAGTGCAATAACGATGCACTAACGATTTGTGCTTGCCCCATGTTTTCAAGTACATTAGTAGAGAATTTTCTATTTTTGAAGTTGGCTCAAAACAAAAAATCTAGAATAAATCCTAAATTATGGTAGCACTAATGTTAGTGCATCTTAGTGCACTAACGATTGGTGCTTACCCCATGTTTTTACGTTCATTAGTATGGAATTTAATATTTTTCAACTTAGCCCTCACAAAAAATTAGAATAAATCCTAAATTATGGTAGCACTAATGTTAGGGCTTAGTGCCTCTTAGTGCACTAACGATTGCCGTTTGCCCTATGTTTGTATGTTCATTAGTATGGAATTCGATATTTTTCAACTTAGCCCCCCACCAAAAAACTAGAATAAATTCTAAATCATGGTTGCGCTAACTTTGCACTAACGATTGCCGTTCGCTCCATATTTGTACGTTCTTTAGTATGAAATTTGATATTTTTTAACTTAGCCCCCTCACCAAAAATCTAGAATAAATCCTAAGGTATGTTAGCACTAACGTTAGTGCTTAGTGCGTTTTAGTGCACTAACGATGCACTAACGCTTGGTGCTTGCCCCATGTTTTTACGTTCATTAGTATGAAATTTGATATTTCTGTAGTCGGACCCTTTCCAATAATCCTGAAACAGTCTTAAAGTATGTTAGTATTAACGTTAGTGTTTAGCGCGTTTTAATGCACTAACGATGTGCTAAGTTTGGTGATAATCTGTGTATTGAAGTTAGATCTTCACCAAAAATCTCTTAACATATGAAAGCAATAACGTTAGTTTCTAGTGCACCAACGATGCACTAACCAGGTGTTAAATTCGGTTAAATTTCGCAAAAGTGGAGGGGGAACTTCAGGCACGTTTCAATACAGGGAGCCATACCCAAAGGCAGAGAACTGGATGAGATATTCCTACTGTAATTTTGATTTATTTGTTGGAACGTTTGTCACTTTCCATAATTACAAGTAAATAACTATTAACATGAAGCCTACCGTTGTAGCAGATGAAATGTTTCCTGAAGAAGCTAGATTATGGAAATGGAAGAGGTTCTGGCGGCCTGTTAATGTATTTGGCAGCAAATGAGAAAGTAGTTCATGCAGACTTTTTCAACGATCTCATCGGTGTATTTGATAATCACGATCTGCAGTGAATGTGATTAAGTACAATTTTTGTGATAAGCTGACTGTGTATTCTTGTTTAAATGGCTTGACTCGATGTTGCTCACATACTGACGTCACGCCTGGCAGAAGAAATCTTCCGAAGATCGCGGTTGCTGGCGTATCTATGATTCATTTATCCTGGGTGAAAGTATTAAATTCGTCATTGTCTGTCAGTAGGTGACCAACATTTTATAAAGCTAACCCGGGACACATCGTGTTAAAAGAAAAAGAATAGATTCAAAAGTCCGGTACTATAAGGCAATTCCGTTATGCAGCGGTGTAGAACTGTTGAAAAAATCACGATAAAAGTTTATATGGAGAATACGGTGACCAACTTTTCTAAAGCCAACCCGGGACACATCATCGTGTTCAAAGCAAACAGGTCAAAAAAAACTTTAAATTATCTATAAAAACACAGGTACCGGTATATAAAACCTACTAATATCGACATGCAAACTATATTCTTCTGTAACTTTCTTTCCTCTACAAGCATTTTTAAAAAACGAAGGAAAAGGTAACGAGTTAACATGTTTTTATAATATGAGACTTACTGAGCCGCCATAGCTCAGTGGTAGAGCGTTGGCGTACCATTCGGGAGGTCTTGGCTGGGTTCGATCCCAGGGGCCGACTATCCTCGACTATCCTCACTTAGGATTTTCCAGGAAATTTTCCTCAGTCACACCAGGAAAATGCCGGGATGGCACCTTGAACATAGGCACTGACCGACACCTTCCCAAATCCTTTCCCTGCCCTTTCCTGTCCTGAGTCTTAGATGAATTTTTTCTTTTGTTCGTAATTTCGGGGTTGAAGAGTGAAGTCAACTTATGTGACGTAAGTTTTCTCCCTCTTTGGTTGGGCAGGTGAGATTGTGTGTAGCGGCGCTGCTCTTGAATTCATTCTCATTTTTGGCTCGGCTGTGAAATTGACCTTGCTTGCCGTCGAGGGGAACGGGATGAAAGAAGCAGTTTTGTAAATGAAAGAAAGAAATCAGAACAGCTGGAGGGGTTATACAAGAGAAGCGACGGGTTTTCATTTTAGGTTTTTAGGGATACACAATACTTTTTAACAGTACAAGTTACATAGCACAGCTTTAGTTCCATTGAACGAAAACTTTGGCACAGAACTAAAAACAATAACATATTTAGAGAAGAACAGATCTGTTTGCTATAAAGAATTGGCTGTGTTGATTGTTTCAGTACAGCTGAAATTTTCTCTTGTACTTTGTTCCCTGGAATATTTTTGAACAAATGAATCACGGTAGGTTTTGTCAATCGCTGAAAGTGATATTGTTATATATTCTTTTCGAGACAATATTAAGAAAGTTCCACATTGAGCTACACATTGCCTGTTTATCAATACGGGACCAAGTTCTGTAAATGCAGAATAGAACTAAAAGTATACAATATAAAATTAGAGAAAATTTAGCAAAATAAAAATATATATATTTTATTTAACAACCACCTGGCTGTATGCATTAAATTTCATCTGCTGAAACGCGTCACTTCATAACGCTTTGGATAATATTCCATCTATATTTTTGCGCCCAATAAAATTATTTGCCAAATGAAATAAAGATATTTTTGCTATCCAATCCTGGAAATTTGATTTCCCCATATCCCTTCGTGGTTTGACACTATTGTTTTCAGCTAAATTATTAAAAAAGACTTATGTTATATTGTACTCTTTCAGTTTCCTCTGAATTTAAGTCGCGTTTTGATTGTTGTGCTTCGTTTAAGTTGGTGTGTTTCAAGAATTTAATCTCAACAAATATCAGCAAGCATCAGTAATTTACAGGTAAGAGGAATTCCTTCTATTTTAACATATTTAATTGTTGGAATTGTTTCAATTGGAACGGATTATGAATTTCAAAATTATTGAAGGCAAAGGCAAACCACCATTGGTTCTGCTTGACTTAGGAGTTTTGCGCAGAACAACTGTCGGTTATTTAAGAGTAATTGCTACTATTTTATTTCCCTTGGATTGCAGAATGAATACGCATTGTTTTAAGTTATTTAGCTATTTAGTTAGTAAGGAGAAACAATTTGAAATTGTTTCGAAATATATTAAACTTATATATCATAAGGAAGATAAACAAAATTACATAAAATAAATTGAAATTTGGTCCGAAATGGCTTAGACTGGGAGCAGAAATAAATAAATGAATTTTTATTAATGTTCTAAACAAGCTTCTAAGAACGAGACTTATTACTTTGGTAATGTGGTCTCCGAGCCATTCCGTTGAACGGACTCCGGCGGGGCTTAAACCTGCGCACAAAAAACGAACGCTGTACCACTACGGGTGTTTGGTTTATGAAAGGTATATCCAAACTTTAATTTTTAGAGACCATACGAAAGTGAAAACTTGGTAGAATTTCTGGCAAAACCTCAGTCAGGGCCTCAGGTTGTTTCCAGGGCCTTCCAAATATTAAGCCAAGACTTTAGCAATTACTCTGCAACGCCTTGAAAGCACAATATACTTACTCGATTCGGATTGGAACAATTCGCAATCTTAGAATATTAAACTTTTAAAACCTTTGGTCAAAAATTGAAAGAAACCGTGCTAAACTCCATTTGCGTCCTGCTAAAACCATCCCATTTTCGCTTTACACCCCCTCAAACTAAGAATCCAGGCGGAATCCCTGTTTTCGGGACTTCTTGAGAAGTGAAATATTGTAGCATTGTATATAAATATCGCAATGTAACACTTTAGAACAACAAAACTTTCAGAGAATATTGAAAATTACTTTCCCCGTCTTCTATCATCATTTGTTTGCTGACAACAAACATATTAAAAAAATCGGGATAAAAAATGTGTTTATGGGAAATTGGGACAGAAATAAATTTTACTTACATTTGGGTCCTTGTTCTTCTTCTTTCGAGCTAAGTACACATAGAAACTTTGTTTTCCCCTAAGTAAACACTTACACTTTGCACTCACTCATTTTTTCATTTTTCACATTCACAGTCATAGAAATAAACAGGAACACATTTTAAATACATGCACATACACAGTATCTATGAGTTACTTTGTAATCACAATTTTCTCACTTATACACACAGAGACTCAGTTAAAATATACAGGAAGAGGGAAAGTAAAATATGCATTCATACAAAATTTAACTTTTTCCTCGTCCTTTCTGAGAAAAATAAAATAGCTGTGCCCCGGGTCTGTTTAAGCAACAACCGAGTAAGTCTCGTGTCACCACTCAGGGGCTGTTCCTTCCTTTCGCACTTCCCCCTCTTCCCTGCCGTAAATATACACAAGCGAGCGAAGCATGTGCACAAATAACCACTTACACTCCTGTTTAACGTTTGCAGAGAGGAAAAGTTGATGCTTCCAGCCGCTCAGCGCAAGAGTACGTGGCTTGTACCAACATGTGCTTTAAGTGTTGCGTCGCCATATTTGGAGAAAATTGAAAATTATAGCGTGGGAGAGTAAAAGAGTGTATAATTTATAATGTTCTTATAATTTTAATCTAGGATATGATAATTAATGGTGTTCTACATTACTTTTGTTAGTATTTAACAACGAAAAAGGTAATAATCATTGTGTGCATGTGTGTGCGTAAATTGTCAGCAATATTGTTTATCAATACCCCCATTTCATTTTACTAATTATCATCAACTTTGAGCCAAAGTTGCCTAAATGCCTTAAAATTAAAATCAAATTTAAGGAAAATCGAACAATGTTGAGTAGCTTATCATTTGAAAGCTAATGTTAAACTCTATTGATTGCACTAGTAATGGCGTGTCAGTAGCGTATAGAGGGCAATGCGCTCTCCCAAACTCGATTTTTTAATTCAAAGAAAATCGGACAAATTTGAGTAGCGTATTATTTGAAACCTAATTTTAAACTGTGCTGATTGTACTAGTAACGACGTGTCAGTGGCGAAATTTGGGGTAGGGGAGGGGAAATGCGAGCCCGATGTGAGAAAAACTTCAATGAGTATAGACTTGTAATATATAATTGGAAACGGTATAACATAAAGAACTTTAAGAAATACTTTTGAAGGTGATTCGGCTTCTCGTAATCAAAATGAGGAGAAAAAGGGCGTAACTCCATTAATTATTTAACTTTGAAAATATTAGTTAGGAAAGCAATCGCGGTGTCATTTTAAACGTAATTTAAAACGGGACTTTAAGAAAACTAATCAAGGTGATTCGGGTTTTTGAAAGCGAAAGTAAGGGGGGAAATGTGTAACTCCATTAACTATATAACTACAAAAGTATTAGGTTTAGGAAGGCGATCGCGAGGTCATTTTAAAGGTAATTTTAAACGGGACTTCAAGAAATACTAATCAAGGTGATTCGGGACATTTTTAGCGAAAGAGAGGGCAAAAGGGAGTAACTCCATTAATAATACATTTTAGAAAGCATAAGGAGTAGGAACATGGTTTATGTGTCATTTTAAAGGTAATTTTAAACGCAACTTCAATAAATACTTCTGAAGGCAATTTGATATACGACAACCGTCTCGGGGTGGGGGAAGAAAGCAAAGCGCATGAAAACTTTGCTTTTAAAGCAGTTGGGCTAAGACATTGACACGGCGTATGAAAGTTTATAATAAACTTGAATTTAAGAAATACTAATTAAGATAATTTGACCTATCGTAACTTTTTAGAATTGCCAAAAGAGGTATAATTCCATTAATAATACAATTTCGGAACCATTAGTACCAGAGAGATGGTTGAAGTGTCATTTTAAATGTAATTTGAAACGTAAGTTCAAGAAATAGTATTGAAGCCTCATCGGCCCACCCTGTGGTTTAAGGTGATTTGACAGTGCAACGTTCATAAGAATAGTATCTTTAAAACTACAAGACTTAGACATGTAACTCGAATATTATTTAGCAAAGCCAAGCTTTTAATTATTTCCCGGATCACATTTAATTTCGTAAATGTTCATGAGAAACCAACCTCGAGAAGAAGGGGACCTCTCGTACAGACTTTAAAGTCGAAAGACTCAGTCGTATAATTTTATGAATCTTTAAAGAGAACATTACCATGATTCACATTATGTCGGAATTGATCTAAATAAAATATTAAGATTTAAATAGATAATTTCAAATTAGCTTCACATTGCACTTATTTAGCTGTTTGGCGATTCTTTTGTTCGTTATAGAGGACTATATTGTTTGATTTGATTAGCTGAAATTTTCCCTTTAATTTACACAATCTTAGAACAATATGATATGCAATACTTATACTTTATGAATTCTCTGTCTTAATCTATAACTTGTTAACCTTGTTCAAATGGCAAACTCTATTAACGATTTCAAGCCTTTCAGCTTTTCTCAAAACCTTCTTTTAAAAAACTTATCATTTGTTATTTCAATTATCTTTTCCAACCGTAAAGTATTACTGCAAGAAATCCTGAAGTTCAGGACTGGATAGAAACAAGCTTGCTTGAACTTTAATATTCGAAAAACAATTTCAGGTTTGTTTAACAAAATTTCAGGAGAAATATAAACTCATTCACACCATATTGTGGTATCCACTAACTTGTTGATAACTAAAATGTGATTCAAACTTTAAAGTTTTTCGTACGTTCAGGAAATTTTATATGGGAATAGAATTAAAGCTACCAATTATGTATAATGCCTATTAAGGTCTATGACAGTTACGGAAAATTTATCCTTGAAGTTTTCAGCATTTAGAGAATGTTTAATCACTCATGATTCCTCTGTCTTAAAGCGATTAGCCATGCTTCATAATGAATGCTGTACTACGGTGTAAAGTGGAAAATACGCTGTTTGCTTTTGTAATTTTACTAGTTTTTGCAAGCATTTGGAATTCAATATTTTAATCGGGGTTTCAAGATAATTTTAGACTAGGTCATGCAAACCCCGCTTAGCGTCGGTCTAGAAATAAGGTACTGTGCATGTGCAAACTTGCCGTTTTAACGGTTTGGGGTATAGCGTTGGTTACAATTTGTGCTTTGACTGTTAGACTAAGTATCTGTCAACTTACTGCATGTATCTAAGACCACTGTCTTGGTTTTCAGATTCCATTTTGTGAATCATCTGCGCTTGAATGTTATCTATCTATGTCAACAAACCTTTAAGATTTGTCTACATTGACCTGTCTACTTCGTCGATCTTGCCGTTCGATTTTCTTTCGTTGTTGATCAGTGTGAGTATTCATTTTTCTGGTTTCTTCTGTTTCAAATATTTTGTGATCTGAAGTATTGTTGAAATTGATGGCAAGTGCTATTACAAAATAATGAAGGACTGCGTTCGCGATGCAAAGGGGTTATCTAATTTATGGTCTTGCGAATTAAATGAGAAGTTTGATCATTATTGTAGGGTAGCAGACAATTGTATAATTACTCTGAATCATCTCAAATTAGAACAAACATATGTAGAGTATTTAAAGAAACAATTTAATAAAAGTAGTAATTTATTTAAAACATTTAAAAACACTGTCCGTTCACAAATCAAAGAATTGTAATTGAGGAACGAACATATACAGAATATAGAAAGCAAAAACAGCACTAACAGAATGTGATCATCATGCAATGTCAATATCCAACAAGTAATTTTCAGGTAATGTCTTCCACTAAAGAATTTTAAGAAACGTATTACGCAAGGTTGTTAATAAGAACTGGGAACAATTCGAAGTTCTTAAATAATTATTAGAATTGTTAAACAATTCGAAGCTGTTAGTAACTAACTTAGTTGAATAAGAAAATTTCCTTTACACGAACATTCTCGAGCAAGATTTGCGAAACAGTTAATATTGAGGATTGCTATTTAACAATGCGCATTCTTATTTTAACAATGAACAGCACGTAACTAACATTTTCAAATTTTCAGGAGAATTCATTTGAATTCGAACCTCCAAATAAGTTAATATATCAAAACAAAGTTTTTAATAATAAGAATTGTTATCAATCGGAACTTCTTAATAACTCCACGTGAGATATTTAAAACAAAATGTGATCTAATTCATTATATAATACATTTTCTGGGAACATTCTTTTCCTTCCTTCAAAAGCTGAACAGGACATTGCTACATTGTTGATGGCGGGAAATGCAGTGGGAGATCGCCGATTAAGTTTTGACATGACTCCCGCAACGTTATTAGCTTCGGAATGAATATTGAAGAATGGGTAACTTTAATATGTTTCGATACAAATTCAATTTGTTTATCTTTACGAATGTAGTACATAAGATAGCTAAATAAATTATATAGATTGCTCAAAGAAAATTTTCGCTAGAAAATTTGATCATGTTTGACCGAGCGTGTTAACCTTGTTTTGATCATGGTCAGCAATGAGAGCCAGGTAAATAATTTTTGCTGCACTCCTCTCCCCTTTCCCCTTCCCTCTCCGTTTCTTCCTTAGTATATTATATTTTCCCTTGGCATATTTTCGTCTCCCCTCGCCTACCATGCCAGTTAGAGACCAGCTGTGGAAGAGAAAGTAGTGTTCCTACTTTATTGCTATATTCAACTTACTTGATTGTGATTACAACGTATTGTGTATGTATGTTTCAGAAGATAAAAAACAAGATGGCTTCTGATAATATTATTGACAACCTTTTCGACTCTTTCTTCGAAGGTCGATTTAAGGGTGATGTTTTGGACCTTTGGATTCAACTGTGCACTCTCCACCTGCAGGGATTCCGGCCGACGGAACATAATGTAACTATTCAGCTCATTAACCATCCCTTTGAAATGTACTGGCAAAATGTTAAGGTGTTGATACAAAGCTACAAGTCTGCAGCAAACATTTTAGTTCTCTGAAGCGGGGTGCCTTAGATTCGAAGGCGATTTAGAATTGGCCAGGTAATGTTTTCACCATAGTAAACAACGCCATGATGCATGAAGACCAGATAGATGAGGTAATTTTAACTGAGTTTCTCGAGGAGGAAGAGGGTTTGGTATTTTTGGATAATATTAGACCCTCAGCCGGCAACACTAAGGAAGACGACAATATCTCTCATGATTTTCCTAGTCCAATATTTGGGAATGATATGATGGACCATATTACGGATAGTATGGACGAAATCCCCTCTGGTGTCTCCCCCCAGTATGATAATTTGTTGATGATATCATAATATTGGATTCGAGCCCGGATTATCCTATGGATGAGGTAATTCAAATTGAGAATGATGACAATGCAGATGTACGTGTTACAATTCGCAGTTCATCTGATACTATTCAAGAAAATCCTCCACAGGACGAGGACATTTTGTTGGATAATATTACGATATATATTACGAACCGATTGAAGATAATGATGGTAATGCTGCAGTGCTAGATTTTCAAACCTGTTTAAACGCTCTATATGAAAGCAATGGAAATCAATCACGGGAGTGGAAAAATTGGACACCACCTCAGGTGCGGGTGAAAGATATTTCCGGTGCTGGTAAACAAGGTAGTAGTAGTAGTGGTAGTAGTAGTACTAGTAGTGGCGCCACATTCAAAATTGTTTCAACTTAAAAACGGTACTATCCCAGGCTTGGAATGACGCCAAATTTTCGCATCACCAAGCGGGGCAGACAATACATTTGGATAATTTTGTTAGGGAGCTGTATACCTTTGCCTTGAATAGCCTCATGTCCGGTATCCCCCATGAGGGGTACGTACGATTGCCATTCGTCTAGTTCAAATATCGAAAGGCCGATGTTTGTATTGTGGCGGGAACAGGATAACTAAACACAAGATGTAATTTTAAGGTCTATTGAAAAAGTTGTACAAAACAACGAGACTTTTCTTTTAGGTAAAACCACCTTAAAACTACACTGAGTTCCAGCTAGAAGAGGTAAAGGAAGAGATCATCTTAGGATTTAGAAATATATTTCCAAGGGTATTTTGTTTTAGAAAATATGTCGTTTCGCCACCTAAAGGCATTCACTGTATCCCTCAAAGTATAGTTTTATCCAAGGCCTGGGCTGATAACAAAAGTAATCTCGTTGACAACTTGAAATGGCGTGGTCCCTTTTTGTTAAACAAGCTAAGGCTTTGTGTGAGAAAGCAGGCGTTAATGTAGAAGGAAAGAAGGGTTGCGATCTGGGGGAATGTAAAAAAACTTTCAATAACACCTACTTCCTCATTATCGTATTGTCGTGTTCGAAACAAAGCCAGGCACAAGGGAAATACGATTTACCCGGGACACCATATTGAAAACATAAGACATGCCTATAACCATAAATGCCAGTTCAAGTGTTCTTACTGCAAGGTGATTCACACGTAACTTTCTGATGATGAGAAAGAGGAAGTCAAGTGTGATAAATGTAATAGAGTTTCCCCTAGTATATGTTTTGATAATCATAAGGTTATTCCTAAAAAGGTAGAGGGTTTCTTACAGCGTGAAGCAATGTTTACCCTGGGTCTTCGTCTATGATATACGAAAACGGCGGGAGAAACATATATGTTTGGTGAGAGAATATATAAGGTCTGTCACACTCATGTCATGCCTGATCATTTTTGCTTTGTAAAAAAGAAGAGTAGAAACGTATAGATAAATATCTTTATATCATTTTTGATGTTGTAACTGCTAATGGATACAGACAGTAATGAGAACGAAAACATGTGAATCTCGTATGTAGCAGTCACCGTTGTAACATTTGTAAAAATTTCGCAGCCGAAGAAAATTGTATTACATGTAGCGACAAGAAAAAGGGTGGTGTAAGAGATATTCTCTTCCGGACCATGTGGGATTTTATCAATCACGTTCTCATCCTGCGCTCGGAATTTAAGAAAATAGTTGTCCTATCACATAATGGGTCTCGTTTTGACACCATATTAGTCGCCAAAATATACTGGATGAGCAAGATATTAGCGATATAAGGATATTATATAAAGGACAGAAAACCGTTGAACTGCGCTTGGAGGATGATATTATATTTAAGGATAGCTATTTATACATGGGTGTTCGGCTTGCCGACCTTCCGAAGACACTAGGTCTCAGCCAGACGTTAACAAACGGAGATTTCCCCTACCTCTTCAACATCCCTAAATAACAAAATTATGAAGGTATAGCCAAAACTTGACTTCTACGATATCGACTTAAAATCGAAAAATGCAGCAAAAGAACTTGTTGCATGGCACAAAGAATGTGTTGAGACTAAAAAACATTTAACTTTCAAAGGGAAATCCTTGACTACTGTAAGATGGGTAATGCCAGTCTTACAGGGTCAGTGATCAAGTTTTCAGATACCATAGAGAAATGTACCCAGGGCATTCAACCATTCTGATTTTCTTGTACTATCACCAACTTGGCTATTAAGGTATTTCGTACTTTGTACCTTCTAAAAAAACCATTTCGAATATTCCACCTTAGGAATTGAACATCGCGATTAGCAAAGTATGAAGTGCCTACAATGGCTGATGTATACGGAGCATGAGCGCGGTGTTGAAATTTAACATGCAACGAATGGTGGAGAGTTACCTTTCTCAAAGTATAAAATAGATGGTTATGACAAAGAGGAGGTTAAAGTTTCTGAATTTTTAGGTTGTTACTGGCATTCACATTCTGATTGTTATCCGAATCTTTGTCATGAAACTATTGACGTTTGGGAAACCATGCAGCAACGGTATGAGTGTACCCTTAGGAAAAAAGAGTATTTGGAAAAGTAAAAATTATGAGGAAATTTGGGAATGTGAATGGGACGCTCGAGTAAAAAAGATAAGGCAATTCAGGCATTTATTAAAGAGAAATGCCTTGATCTTTCGGCAGGGTTAGCTCCGAAGAACGCATTTAAAGGTTTAGTGCTTTAGGCAACTATAAATATACTGAAGAGGAGACAAAAGAGTACTTGGACGTAACCTCCTTTATCCATCGGTTATGTCATAGAAACCTTTGCCAATCGAAACCCCGAAAATTAATAAGAACAATTTCGCCCAGTTGAATAATGTTCATGGTCTTGTGGACTTACGGTTCTTCCACCAAGTGGTTTACAGATTCCACTCTTACCATACAGTTCCGGCGGACGATTGTTATTCTTTTTACACCGAAAATGTATGGAGGAACATATTAATAATGAGTGTAATCATTCGGTGGAAGAACGACAGTTCAGAGGAACCTTTTGTAGTCCGGAACTAAACCTCGCTATTAAACGTGCATATATTGTTAGGCAAATCCACGAAATGTAGGAGTTCGAAATGAAAGAA
>JAGDQP010027004.1:0-10945 GCA_022664845.1 Lepisma saccharinum
GCAAGTCTTCACCTAAACTAAACTAAATCCTTACATCTCAAGTACTGTTCAAGTTTTGCTTGGAAAATATTCATGGTGTAAAATACATTTATGTGCCTCACGAGTTACAGTAAAGATTTGAAACGTCTTCGATTCAACTTCTTCACAAAAAAATTACTTAAAAATGTTCTGGCAAAACTTCTGCCACGAGGCCGGTCGGAGACCACTTGATTAGAAGGCATGAAGTGAAACCACTCACCCACGGAGAATACCATTTATCGGCGAAGATAAAAACACGGTACAGAGACCTGTTCAAGTTGCCATCTCCAAAATCAGAAATGATATAAATATATGTTCATAATACGAGGATTGATTCATAAGATCTGGCAACACGTTTTTTTTTTCTCGCAAACAGAACAACGGTGTGGGTGTAAGCATATACCACAGGCCAATGAACGACAAAGTTCGAGAATGGAGGTCACGAAGCATAAGCAACGTTGTTACGTGAAAATAGCAATCCTCCGTAGCCAGAATTGCACGGGAATGCTATACAGAGCTACGGAAAACACTGGGTGTGCATGCCATGCCCCATCAAAAAGTGGCGAGGTGTGTGGAGGTCTATACACGGGGCAGAGTTTAAAGTGCCAATCTGCCTCTCAGTGAGCATCCTGTGTCCAAGGACAAAGATGTGCGGGTTATGGTGACCGACCAGTGCTTACGTGAGGACTGTGGCCGAAATACAAGAGCATACAGGATAACGTGACAGCTCACAGAGCATTAAGCGACGCCTACACCGATAGGAATAGGAGGTTCTTCCCCTCTCGCCGTATTTTCCTAATCTGAGTCCATGTAACTATATCATCATCGGAAAATTGTGTGGGAAACGATTTGCTAAGATGTCATAACAGCATTTCGGCGAGAGGTGGCACACGTTCGCGATTCATATGCAGCGGATGGTATTCGGCGTCTGCCCCCATCGCTGGCAACGAATAGTGGATAACCCGAGTAACTCGTTCTTTGGCAGACGTTCAACAGTGCGCACGTAGTCTTGTGCATATGTTATCCATGCCATAATAAAACACTGTTGTTCCGTGTTCTGCCTCTTTCCTACGAGAGTCTCCTGCATTCATACTTCATTTGGTGGCTTCATTCGACAGTACATTTCATACACTTTCAATTGCATATCTCAGACTTTTCGTTTTGTCCCTTGTTCGCGAGAAAACCAATAGTTGCCATGACTTACGAATCAACCTTCATAACTGAAAATTTTTGCAGAATTATCTTAATTTTCTACCTACCCACTTGTAATTTTTTATTTACATAACATCATTAGTTATTTAAACTGTATATTTACTTAAATTTTAAAAATTATACATCTGTCTTTAGTTACAACTTTTCAAACATAAAAAAAAAACCAAAGAATGTTCTTTAAACATACTTCCACTTTAAATTGTTACAATTACTTTCTTTTTTTTTTCTTTTACTTAAAGCCATACCATGAATCTATCCCGCGTATCGAGAAAATCTTAGATTATAGAGTTTTTTTTTAAACACTTCTTAAGTCTTCCACAAACTGTTAAATTTCTTTGGAGAGGGCCTTTTTATACTAACATCTTTTTAGTTGCATGTTGCTTATGGAAGTGGAAGACCCAACGTTTTTCTGACAAGCTTCTCGGCGATACGGTTGAACTCTTCTCGATCTTCGCGCCACATCTTAGCAGCATCAACGTTAGCGCCACTTTCATCATTAGGTTCTGTTGGAAAGAGAAAATAAACAATAAGTAATCATCGGCTGACAGAAAATGAGTTACAAAGTAAAGTATGCAAAATCTTTTAAGTACAGTACGTAAATTGTCTCAAAATACCTGTAAACATTCACAGAAAACTATCTGAGGGCACCGATCTCTAATAGCTTAGACTTTTGTAGGAGAACTGATTCTTGCGTGATATGTCTAACTTGCATTTGTAAGTTTAAAGTAAACGTGCTGCTAACGTGAAATTGAAAACATGATAGTGTAAATTTAAAAGCAAACTTGTGCACATGTGATACGTGAAATATTTATTATTCTCCTGCTTGAGTTTATCTGTAGTGTAGAAAGCGTGCACAATAGATGTCACTCCTGTAGCCCAATGATGTTCTTTGTGGCTTGTTTCCAGTGATGAATTCAGACATTTTCATCGGGGGGGGGGGGGGTGTGTTCATTGGGGGAACTAGTTTCCAAGAAAATTACTTTTTTAAAAACTGACTCCTGGTAATATCTGTATATAGGGTAATAATGAACTACACATTTTCTGTTCCCTGGTTAATGAATCTAATCATGTTTCGTGTAAACAACGCACAAAGAAGGGTGGGGAGCACTTCTGTTTCCTTTATGTTACGAAGATTGTTTGACCTGGAGGTGGCCGAGAGGTTAGAGCGCTCGCTTCCAGTGTGCGTGGTCATGGTTGAAATCCAGCTGGGGTCAACTGAACGAAGTGGTTCTAAGTCCGCTTTATCCTAGGGTTACCAGGTCAAACTGTGTATAAATATTAAAAGACTTAGATGTTATACCAAGGAACAAGACATTTGGTGGAGAGGACATTGCAATGAGCGTGTGAATCAAATCAGTCATGTGTTATTTACAGCTTCGTTTGTGTCTAGTTTTCTGAAGGGGGGGGGGGGGTGGAATCTTAGGACTTCTACATCCAGCTGATACAATATTGCCGACTCCTAAATCTAGTTTAAAAGATGGAATTTAAATGATCAAAACTGTTATATTTATGGTCTATAATGTAAAGATACATGAGTTAATTGGAAAATCTGCATATATTGATGTCCATTCTGTAAAATTGTTTGCCTATCCTTAAACCGAGTTCTGAGTACAGGCCTGATTAAAAAATCCCTAAAATATTGTATGAGAAATTCCTGCCACAGGAAGGAAAATTCCCTTTTGTTGTAAGGCGAAACGGGAAAAGGCCAAATAGGAATTCCCGTTTCGCCTTTATATCAGAATAACTTATCTCAACTTGATGAGATTGCCACAAGACTCAAAACTGGCATACGGCGATACGGGAAAACACCAGGGCTCTCCAACCTTTTTTGTTAGCGGGCCAAACTAGCTAAGCAAGAATAGGGCTGGGGACCGCATTATAAAGGATCGACTCAAAACTATTTTTTTTCACATAGTAATTATTTTGCACGTTTTATTCGTAACAAGAAATTTAATAAAAAAAATAGTGCATACAGGGTGTTGCAAAACAACACCGACAAACCTACTTCACGAATTTAACATAAAAATAAGAAAAATATAGACTATCATAGGTGTACAAACGCTACGTTTCTGCTCTACAGGCTGCTGAAAGTATACTTCAAATACCATTAACAGTAGAACTGAGGCGGTACGGTACTGTCAAAGACTTCAAACCTGCTCTATCCAAAAATGCATATTCCAAAATTGTGCAACGGATACACAAGGGATCCCCCAAAGGAAGTAGGGTATGTCGAGACATTTTCTGGAGTGAATGAGGGTCGAAATATCCACGAATAAGACAACTTTCCGTATGAATACAAATGATAAATATAATTGCTAGCATCTAAGCGGACAATATCAAGCTCTGAAGTTCATTCTGACACACTTGGGCAGCCTATAGCGACGAAACGAAGCATTTATGCACCCCTGATGGTCTATACTTTTTTTATTCTTATTTCAGGAATCTGATAAGTGCTTTATGCAGAAAGGAGGAGCTTCCAAACGAATGGAAAATCTCAATAGCAGTTCCGGCTTATAAAAAAGGCGATAAATCGGACTGTAATAATTATCGCGGAATCTCATTACTCCCAACATGATACAAAGTACTGAGTAATATCCTACTAACTCGCCTAAGCGTATACGTAGATGAAATAATTGAAGATCACCAATGTGGATTTAGAAGAAATAGATCCACGTTGAACCAGATTTTACGCCTTGAATACAATGGGACTGTTCACCAGTTATTCATAGATTTAAAGAAAGCAAGGGCAGAAAGGGGGGGGGGGGGGACGATGGGACACGCCGTGCACTTTTTCACTTTCGATTTGTAGTAGACCATACCTTTTTATTAATGGGAGATAACTGACCTTACTTTCAATAGGCAATCACCGCCACTAGGTACTAGCGTACCCTTACTTTTCTGGCCCACTTCTCCAAGCATTCCCTTACCTTTTCTAACCCACCTCGAGCACTGAGAAAGCATATTACTCCATCAAAAGGGGGGGAAAAAAAAACTATACAATATCCAGGTACAATTTGGAATTTCGAGAAAACTTGTTCAACGAGTGAGGATGTGTCTCAGTGACTCCATAAGCAGAGTTCGGATATGTCAGATAGTTTCGAGATTCGCAAGGGATTGAAACAAGGTGATGCCTTGTCAGGATTACTGTTTAACTTTGCGTTAGAACATGCGATTCAGAAAATAAAAGAGGACAAAAAGGGACTAACATTGAATGGCTTGAATCAACTGTTCGTATACGCGGATGATGTAGATTTAATAGGAGACGATATAGATGCACTACACGGTAACACCGATATCTAAGTAGAAGCGTGCGATGAGATAGGTCTACAGCTAAACATAGAGAAAACAAAATACATGATAAGCCGAAATACAGGGAATAACGGAAATAGATACATACCAATTAAGAATGAGAACATAGAGAAAGTAAACAAGTTTAAATACTTGGTAGCATATGTAACAAGCAAAAACGAGGTCAAGGAAGAAATAAAAAGTCGCTTAGCATCTGGCAACGTATGTTTCTACTCAGTCCAGAAATTCCTAACCTCGCGATTAATATCAAGAAAGTTGAATTTGAAAATTTACCAAACGATTACTGTCCCAGTAATACTTTACGGTTGCGAAAGTAGGAGGTGTTGAGATAGATATACGGGCCGACATGACCGGGAATGGAGGAGATTGCACAATGAAGAACTTCACGGACTTTACGACTCATCCGATGCTGTAAGAAAAATGAAATCGCGACGACTAAGGTGGGTAGGTCATGTAGTTCGGATGGGAGAGAAACGAAGATTAACGCAAAAGCACAAGTGACCACCACGGCCGCCATATTGAAGTCCTCTTATTGAATATCACTTTATGTTTTAAATAGGAAGGCAGGCATGCGACACATGTTTTATTATCATTTTTTTTCTCACGAATTCAATGCCGTTGTCCGTTTTGTCCTGTCACGAACCGTTGACTAATTATGATCTGTTTTTTCCCTCTGTATACCCTTACAACACATACTCGAAATTCCCACCCTATGCAACAATGGTATGTGCCACACGCCTCTTCCACTCCTCATGCATAGCCAGCAATGTCGCTGGACGCACGGCAGCACATGCATCCTCAACTCGCTGGGTCAGATGCTGTAAATTCCGGATCTTGGTGGACTACACCATGGATTTAAGGTGACCCCAGAGGTAGAAGTCAAGAGGCGTGATATCCGGAGAGCGTGGTGGGCACTCCACCGGTCCCCGACGCCAGATCCATCTCCCAGGGAACGGCTCATCCAGGTATTCCTGCACGCCACGTCCGTAATGTGCTCTCCATCAAGATCCGGAATTTACAGCATCTGGTGCAGCGGATTGTGGATGCATGTGCTGTCGTGCGTTCAGAGACATTGCTGGCTGTGTATGAGGAGTGAAAGAGGCGTGTGGCACAGACCATTGTTGCATAGAGTGGGCATTTCGAGCATGTGTTGTAAAGGTATACAGAGGAAGAAAACAGGCCATAATTAGTCAACGGTTCGTGACAGGACAAAACGGACAACGGCATTGAGTTCGTTAGAGAAAACTGATAATAAAATATGTGTCGCATGCCTACCCCTTCCTACTTAAAAAATTAAAGTGATATTCAATATGATGGACTTCAACATGGCGGCCGTGGTGGTCACTTGTGTTTTTGCGCTTGTCGTACCCCACAAGCAACATTTGTTGCCAATGTGGATCTCCAGCCAACAGCTTTTTCTGTGACAAGACTCTCACCTGACTTTCGACTCATCCTGTATTTTCCTTCTATTTAAAGCTTGTCAGTGACTAAATTACCCAATCATGTTTGCAGGAGGAATTCTCTCCATAATAATAAAATCTTTCATAATTCTACATTTTGTTTTTCTTATTTCTCTTGCTAATGCCTGTCTGGTACCCTCTCCTTTCTTTTCATCTAGAGTGATTTGTTGAGCTTTAATTCGCCCTCGCGCAGTAGCCAACTTTCGATTCAAAATGATGAGTACTTTTAGTGCAGTCTAAGTCTGAAAATACATGTTTATTTGCAATACCCTTAAAGGAATGGAAAACAAATACATAATAATGAATATTGGGTGAAATGTACTACCAGCTTAGCGCACATTAGTCAGTACCGAAATCCTGAAGTCAGCCGTCTTGAATCTTGTTCGATTTTTCAAATGAAAAAGAGGTTATATGGAATATATCAACCTGGGCTAGAATTTTATCAGAAATACATTGGTGAAGTGAGTTTTGTCATGAATAAATTTTTGAGAAAGATAATGAAATTTTACATTACTTTACGTAGTTGATTCCAAAATCTTGAAAAACACTGTTCTGTTTTGAAACTGCAAAAAAATGAAAACCAAACTCACACTAATGAGTACTATACATCATTTACCTAGTATGCTTTTTTCGTAATGTTTCCAAATAGAACAGAGTATTTCGAGACTTGGGAATCAAGTACACAAACTAATGTCACATCTCAAAAATTAATTCACGACAAAACTGACTTCAATGTATTTCTGGTAAAATTCTAGCTAAGATTCTTATATGACCCCCTCTTCATTTAAAACATCGGACAGGATTCAAAACGGCCGACTTCAAGATGGCGGCCATGACTAACGTACGCTGTAACTGATAGTACATTACACCCACTATCCATTAATGTGTATTAATTTTCCATTCCTTTAAGGGTTTTGGAAATAAGCATGTATTTTCAGACTTAGACCAAACTATAAGTTTCATGCTTATTCTTTTGAATCAAAATTTGGCTACTGCGCCCGTCTTTACGTACAAAAGCACTTTTAATCGTATTTTCTGGACGTTTCCTGATGTCCCTCAGATTCGTTTGGTCAAAAAAGCGTTTTGAACTATCGATAGGTTTACTTGTCTCCAAAATTGCATCAACTAGAGGAGGAAACCATAATATTTCTTTTGCACAAAATGAGACAGAAACGAAATTATAAAAAACCTCATGACTGATTTTGTTTCTCATGTTCTTTGTAGTGTCCTCTCCACCAAAGGTCTTGTTCTTTGGGATGACTTTTATAACTTATAATGTTTCTCCATAATTTGAAAATGTCACCAGTTATACTACTAGCGCCTTCATAGCATTGGCTTGGCATAATGAATTAATTCATGCCATTGTCATCAGATAATTTTATTGTAGATTCTGTATAGGTTTCAACATCAAGTTTCTCGTTGTTATTAGACCTACGTCAAGCCAAGACTTTTACACAACCATCCTTCATATACCTGCCAACAATCGTAACATTTTCTCTATTATTGTCAACTCGAGTTCCTTTAACAGCATAAACCGTGAGACATCCATACTTTTAATGTCATCTGGAACACTTTCTCAAATATCTTCTGCCATGGTTTCAATAATCTCATTCTGTAGTTACGGAGAAATAAAGCAGGGTGCGAATTACGGCCGATGATGTGGGGACACTTCCCCTCTGGAATGTATTTATCCCTGGCTGCTAACTAGAATTCTCTATCCCAGGGGGGGGGGGAATCATATTTTCCCCCTGTAACACGTTATAGCTTTCTTTTCACGAACTTACAATGAGAGTGATAAGGTTGTGTGTTCTCGTTATCAAAACAATCCAAACATACATGTATAAAGAAAACAATATGTTGGGTGTAGACAAAGCTTTTATTACTGGTGTTGTAGCTAGTACTTCCGAAAAGTTATATGACAAATCACTGACCACAGTAAAAGTAGATCACACAATAGAGGTAAGTAACCAAATTTCGCCTAGCAGACTAATTTTACCCAGACATGTTTCGCAGTTAGTATGAGTTTGAAATTATTTGAGTCGATCATCACATCCGAAGTGACGCGCGAACAGTAATCTCTGAAGATTTGAAGTGAGTGGTGTGTCTCGTGGTCGTTTGTAGTTTTTCTCCTTGTTGGAGTTTCGCAGTGATTCACACGTTGTCTAAGAGGTTCAGCAACCTTTATAGTAGTAACTATAAGCATGCTTGGTGAATGATAATTTAGGTATAATATAAATTGATAAGGTTGGCGGGAAAAAAAGCGTTATCCTGATGTGTGTGTGTCAGGGTAAATCACATTTTATGGTGTCAAAAGAGTCCTAATTTCCCCCACCTGATGGGTCTAAATTTCCAAACCCTAAATTTAACACGATGCATTGTAGAACATGAAGAAAGTGAATTAGTTTAGAAGAGCAGAGAAAAAACTGCAATTCAGTGAAAACCGCCCAATATATTTGCTATTTGACAACTCTTATATATAGTCGCATCTAACAGAGCGAGAGAAATTTGAAAACAGACAAATAAGCAACTTCATAAAATAAAAACTAAAGGAGATGACCAGTGTAGTTATACATCAACAAGCACCAAATCTATCACTTATTACGACACAGAGTGTCCCATTAATAAACGAACTTCCAAGAAAACAAGGATGAAATGTGGGTTGCACGTAGAAAACGTCACATTTGGTTTCATGAAAACTGTGTTGGAAAAGATCCACTTTTCCTCTGTAATATTTGGCTGCAATACCGAGAGAGAGGTTTAAAGATAAAATCTTCTCCAGATTTCGTGTTTTGAACTTGCAATGAATCAGAGTTTCTTTTTCTATTTACAGCCTTTTTCTTTAGTTCAGAAAAGTAACACTTGTATTTTTATGCATAATTGCAGGTATTACTGTTCACTTCATAGTATTCCACTGTATGTCGTAAGCAATTTCTTTTTTTTTCTTTTCTTTTTATAACGTTTCTCTCATTGTTGCTATTTATGTGACAGCAGGCAGTGGACGAAATTTGGACCATTTAAAAAAAACAAAGAAACAAAAAAAAAACAGGTTTGTCTTGTTTTTGAAAATACATTATTTCTCGTGTTGTATGGATCAAATTATTGTCGAATCACAACATTTGTACTTTTAACTAGTTTCTAAAAGTTAATGTAAGACTCACATTTTTGTTATATGAGAATTGCAGTAGACTTGATGAGCATCCCAAAAAATAAGTGGGAGAAATGGAGATACTTCTCTCAAAATTTTTCGAAAGTTTAGAGAAAAAAGGCAGAGAGCCGTATCAAAATAGCACTTGGCTGTTAGGCTATATGGCCTGGGAAATGATTATGGCTGTCGCAAGATTCATGGAAAAGTCAGGGTATTCTGTTTTCTGAAGAACAAAACCTGTAGTGAATTTATGAATTTTATATTCATTTGCACATCTCAATCGCTAAAAGCAGTCAAAGTCTAGAACAGATTCACTCATATATACTTCTGCTCTTTTCAACAGTACTGAAATTAGAGTTTCGCTAGCGAGAATAGGTATGGAATGAAGGTGTAATCTATTCATGACAATGCATTATTTGGAGTGAGGAGCCAGAGTCTTGCCTTACAAAGAAGAATACCATTCAAAATTTGCCAAGTATACACAGTCAAACGATACGTAGCTTTCATAGAGGTCTCTTAAAATTGTCCTGTATATCATATTAAGCGTTAACGTGGCAGATATTGGACAGAACGAAGAGTACCAACTATATTTAAGGCTGTTTATTACATACAAATCCAGTACATATTAGATTTCAAAATTTATATCCCGAGGATATCAAAAGTGTTGCCAATCTTTTAGCAAAGAGAGCACTGTGAGTATATAATTATTAATTGAAGAGAGAAGTGAACAGTTTACAATCTCTAAGGTAATATTACTTAGAAGTATATGTAACAAGCAAAAACGAGGTCAAAGAAGAAATAAAAAATCGCTTAGCATCGGGCAACGTATGTTTCTATTCAGTCCAAAAACTTCTAACATCGCGATTAATATCAAGAAAATTGAAATTAAAAATACACAGAACTGTTATTCTGTCGGTAATACTTTATACGTTTGCTAAAGTTGGAGTACGACCCTAGCAGATGAACATAAAGTACGTGTATTTGAAAATAAGGTTTTGAGAAATATATACAAGTCCAAACGCGACGAGATGAGAGGAGAGTGGAGGAGACTGCATAATGAAGAACTCCACGGACTGTACGATTCACCAGATGTAAAAATAATGAAATCGCGACGACTAAGGTGGGGAGGCCATGTAGCTCGGATGGGGGGAAAACGAAGATTATATTCTATCCTGGTTGGAAGGCCGGATGGAAGGAGGCCATTAGGAAGACCGAGACGTCGTTGGGAGGACAATATTAGAAGAGATCTTCGAGAAGTAGGTGTTCGTGATGAAAACTGGCTTGATATTGCCCAGGATAGAATCCAATGGCGAACGTTTGTTACTATGGCGATGAACTTGCGAGTTCCATACGCCATAGAGTTAGTTAGTTATGGGCCATCACTAGTCACACATTTTCTCCAGAACATCTTTTGAGGTGGTCCAGTCATGAAGCCATTTGTCGACATCTCCGTAATTGTTGAAGTGTTGCATGGAAAGTGCGTGAGACATCGATGAAAACAAGTGGTAGTCGGAATGCGCCATGTCTGGTGAGAACGGCGGGTGGGGCAAGCGTTCCCAGCCAAGTGCAGAAATGGTGTCTCTGACCGATTTCTGTATGTGATGAGACGTTGTCGTGCTGCAAAATAACTTTCCCGTGTCTTGTAGCTCATTCTGGTCGCTTTTCGATCAATACATGGTACTAATTGATCATTTGTTGGCGGTAGCGAATGGTATTAACTGTTTCACCTTGTTTCAGAAGCTCATGGTACACGTCATCTGACCCCATCAAATGCACAGTCTTCTTTCCAAAGCGACGACCT
>JAGDQP010027005.1:0-25382 GCA_022664845.1 Lepisma saccharinum
ATATAGCTTCCGTGATAACGAGCGAGGACAAAGGCAACCCTACTGCTCACCCTTGGGGTCCTGTATAATACTTCCAAACCAGTAAGCCAGTGAATTCCGGAGACAAAGGTTGGTGGAACGGTAATACCGATAATAGGTCCTCTGAGCCCCGAAATACTGTAAAAACGCACAAAAATCAACAAATAGATGAATGTGTGCAAATGGCGGGAAACGGTCGCAAAGTGCGTGACGAATGTTGAAACGCTTGAAAATGGGTGGAAAACACTGTATTTAGGCAGAAAACCACGTTTTTAATATTTGGAGCCCCGACTCAAAAATCCACACCACTTCTACTGACTCCGACCAAAATATTGAAAAATGTCACTTTTGGTGAAACTTCACGAAATACCTTAGTAGAAATGTTTTCTTCAGTATTCCAATAAATACTAACACTTTTCACACCATTTAGAGTACTTTATTACTATTTTCAGAAATCGAACTTTTTCCAGAATTATGGTATTCCGTCGGTATAAAAGGTAGAACATACATAAAAATGCCAATAAGTTGATATGTTACTACAAAGTAATGAATATATTTAATATTTGACCTGATTACAGGGCACACACGCGATTATTCTTTTGTGTGTGCGTTTACTTCTGTAGGCACGTGATAATTTTACCAAAAATTGAGTGCGTTTGAATGTGTCAAAACAGGAGTAACATACACAATAATGCACTCTACTAATAACGAAACGATCAAAATGCTTTTGACATCAATTATAAGAAATTATCGTTAATGAAAATGTTTATCGGCCGGGTACCCGTAAAGCGTTGAGCCCAACGTTACACAATTTTTACTTAATTCTGCAACTATATTTTCCGTACGCTCTTACGACGTTTACGTGCACCTGTGCTCCATGAACATTCGAGTCCGATGAAGTATATTTTATACTTAACATGCACAACAATATTTATTTTTCATTAACAAGTAACAAGGTTGTACTTCACATTAGTTGACGGAGTACAATTAAATTTCTCGACATTCGGCTTTAATCTCTGAACGTGCTTTGTTGACATATACCCGATAGGCACTGATCAAGAATTGTTATATTATATTTCAAATGTCGCTTTAACAGACGTCCTGACAGTTTGAAGAAATTGTATGCGGCTTATATCACAATCTTTAATAGTATTATCTTTACTTTTACGAGTTAGGTTTTCTCTAATATTACTTCAGTTCCATGTACTTGTAGCGCGCGAGTAATTTTATTGTATCACAGTAATACCTAATTTACGCTGTTAGTATCTTTTTTATAATACAGGAGTTTTGAACTGACTACTTAGGTTCCGTACAAAACTTTTTTTTTTTTTTTACAATTCTTGTGTTTGCATTGATTTTTTATTTATTTGCTTTCGAGTCCAATGAATGCTAGCAAGTTACGACTTACTTTATTTCATACTCTAATGATGCATTCGAGTTTGTAATGATGAATAATGTTGTCTAGATTTGCTCTACTATTTTGTAATTCAACAACATAACACAAGTAAACCGTACTACTACTACGACTCAAAACTAAATATACCAAAAGAATAATAGGATCCTTTATTTAGTTGAATTGTATTTCTTTAGTTATTGCCCACAGAAAGACTATCTAAACGAAGGCAAGGTAGAAACGCGTATCGGATAATTGACAACGACATTAACAATAGCGTCCGAGCATCAACAATCCGCGTTTAATCAAATGACTTCTTTTTTGTTTTCAAGAGCACTGTTGACGATATGTAACTGATGCAACGATGCTACACATAATCCGATGTCATTTCACTCGACACAATAAAATATATCATCCTTTCTGAAGCTTGCAAATAGTCACTGCAAATATGTGATTAGATTCCAACAGGTTGTCTATAATTAAGAGAAACGAAAAAGGTTACCTTCAGTGCTGCATACAAGTCGTACAGCAAAACGAGGTATACGTTACTTATTCCTTTGCGATAAGTATCCCAGCTTTTCGTCCTGTTTTTGTGTTCCTGTAAATCCTTGGAACTTACTGATCCTTTTGCACTATAAGTTTTGTATATATAAGTAATTACACTTGTATCAGAACAGTTTTTTGTCGCTGACGCACGCTTAATGTTTCCTCTCCGGTGCAGCGCGCAATGTCTTCTGCTGTATCGCTCGATGCGATGTTGCCAACTCTCTCGGGCAGAATTGTCCAGCACCAACACAGGCATACGCCGGGCGTTGACTCAAGCGTCTCTTCATGCATGCGACGATATCAATGCGTGTCGGAATATAAAAATTACTTTAAGAATATCCAACTGCACTAAATGTTATTATAATCATGTGAGGGCGAATTACCTGTCCGTCACATAAGGACGTAAGTTTATGATATAAACTTTGGAGGAGACCAAATGACAACGTTCTAGAATGTGTAGCGTAAATTATTTCAATGGAGAAAGCTAAAACCAAAATGGAAAAGACCTGCCAGTTTCCGAATCACACGACTAAGAACGGCTTGATGAATCGAAGTCACTAAAGTTCAAATCTAAAATCAGCTTCTCTGAACCTGTTTTTGTTAAGGTACTATTGTGAATTATTAGGGTGGGAAAGGCTAACCAAGTGATCAAGGATCTGTCAGCTTCAGAGATACCAGATTAAAAGCGACATAATAAATTAAGGTTACTGAAGTCAAATGTGAAATCAGTTTTTTTTTTGCTACGTTCTTTGGTTCAGGCTTTAGTCTACTTTAAAGATAAAAGAGTGTCAATTATAATTTGGAGTCTGTCCACAAAGAAAGCAAAAAAAAAAAAATGACAACGCTTTCATCACGTGCAGACAACATAAAACTGGCTTAAGAGAGCACAAAAGTTATACCTTTGCTCTAACGTCTGAAAATTAAAGTTCTTACCAGTTGTATTGTAATTTTGATAAGTTGGATAGACCGGAGTAAGCTTGTGGGTTAGAAATTTAAGAAATGCTGATTCTATTTTCTCTAGTTGATACCAGTTTTTTTTAGTTGATGCAGATTCCAAATGGTACTAGATATTCATAATGCAATATTATTAGTAACTGTAATATTGACGATATGTACAGAGATGGCAGTATTATTTGTACGGTGTTTTTTTAACATTTCTACTAGCAAAATTACTTATATTTTATTGCTATTTTCCTCTAGTTAATTATAAACTCTATAATGTTTAGTAACTGTACCCTTTTAAATGACACAAGAGGAAAATAAAGGTAAAGAAAAGCATGATTTTATTTCGTTGTTACTTTGAGTTTATGCGACTTAGTTATATAAATAAAGATTCTTATTACTTTGTATTATTCGCATCACCGTAATTCATTTATTTCATGTTTCTGATGTTATTGCAAGCTTTCACCGTATTCCTAGGACAGGTCGACCTTGATGGAAGATTTAAGATTGCATTTACGAATATAGTTTTTTTGTAGTATACGCTTTCTAAATGCATTTTGATGCAAGCAAATATTTTCTGGTTTAATTTGTCTGTTCGTCCACTTTGTTTCTGGACACCAATTCTAAGTCGATCTATGTATCCATCTACATGAGAAAAGTAAAAATAATGGGTTACTTCTAAGTGACGCTCGGCCCGGACATGGCCTTTAAATACACCCCACCCAATCTTATCTTACATAACAAACTTATCTATCTTAACCTTACAACAATTTATAAATATTTCATGTGGAGCTCTCTCACGATATTAGAAAATGTCATTGAGGTGTTATTTACGAAATTATAATCACCCATGAATCACAAATTGAGAAATATCTGGAGGGTCATGGGTAGGGTACTACTGTAAAGGGTCATAACATAAAAAGTGACCAAAAAAGAAAACAGTACGTTCTTGTGTATTATAGGAGCAGATGCGTAACAGGGTTTCCGCCAGGATTTTGTTTGTGGGTGGGTGGGTGTAAAGTCAAAATTGGGAGGATATAAGTGATGTTTTGTACTGTTTCTATCGATTTTTCACAGTAACAATTTTAAAGTTGGAGGGGTGTTGTCGAGATCTTGGGGGGTGAACACCTCTCTCTATATTAACTATAAGTAATCCATAACAATATTAGATGTAAGAAATTTGTAGAGGCTAAAAAACCGAAGAGATCGGGAATATTGTGTTCCGAAGAGTGTAATGGTGGCATCATCGCTCAAACCTGCCCAGGAAGTTAGTAAAACACATCGCACATGACATGTGTGACTTATCGGATGATTTTCTTACATCTTTTACAACCAAGGCTAATGAGTAGTTCTCTGAAATAAATAAAAACTACAGGACAAACTCATATCTACCTTTAGAGTTAATTTCTGTTGTTCCAACTCATACAGCATAGATAGTAATGACAGAACTTTTGAATCATAAAATTTTCCAGAAATCTTTTGTGACATCTATACTGGTTCCCTTGTAAGAAATAAATGTTCGAATGTGTTCTGGCAACACTGCTACAGGAAAATCTATAACCGTCACCACGTGTTGAAGGACATAAAAGTGGAAGACCACAAGCTAGGAAAAAGAAAGTGTCGAAGAGGCAACTCATCCAACCCAACTGTTAAAAGAGTTAGGATGAAGAGGCTGCATGTTGTCAATACCAAGAAACGACGGACATAGCATGTAGTAACATTGCATGTAGCTCTCACCCCCCATCCTTAAGATTGATGAAACGGAAGGAGCTTGTATGCTAGACGTAACAAATAACTGCCTGGACATCTTCCGCAGATCAAAAGAGCCATGTTGAAATGTTAAGGGTCTCCCATTCGTTTCAAGAGCACCGACTAAGGAAGTCCTTCTTCCTTTCTCCTCAACAGAAGGAAACGACAATACAACATTTACAACAATCACCGTGGTCAGCTGTGTTTTATCTTTGTGCACAACAATTCGATTCTCAGAAAAATGAGAATTGTTTCTATTTCCTTTTATTGTTGGTTGGTCGTTGGTTTTATTTTTAAACTTTATTGTTTTTTTTTTCTGACGTCACAACAATAAACATTGTTTCCGCAAAAATGCATTTCGCAATCTTCTTTTCATGGAAACTGATTGCAAACTGTATTGGGGGCCAAAATGCGACTACATCTGTAAACCCTCTCTCTGTCCATTCAGCATATTTTCAATGGAAAAACATAATAGAATCTAGAAGTTGGTGGTTTATTTTTATTTTTCAGATAAACAACTGATCCCTAGATGTTTCAAAGGAAGCTTCTGTGTATTAATAAAATTAACAAAGGGTTACTTAAAAATTCCACAGAATGATATTTTTCACAATCAATGCCTTTTGCGAAATATAATTCCTGAAATATGCAAATTTATTTCTATACTTAGCATAGGACTAAATGCTATTATAATTCAATTTAATTCAAATGAACTTACCCGGAAATGGACCGAGTAGCAGATTGGCCGTGCAAAAATGTCATAGCATATACACCATCTAATGGAGCAACTTATACTGATTGTAATACCTGAAAAAAATATAGGCCTAAACCCAATGAAATTCTAACGTCACTTTTTTTTTCGAACTTGAAACGTTCGAACTAGAAATCGTTATTTTTAGTAAATTCTTGCAAATTTTACTAAACTAATTAACAGTAAAGGGTAATAAGATTAATCAATTAAAAAAAAATGTATTTTCAGTACAATTGCAACGTTTAATTGCGAAATTTTTCAACAGAATACAATTTTATTATTGCAAAAAAAATGTGCGCTTTGTTGAAAAAAAAAGTGTAAAGAGTTGTTAATAATCTCATTAACCATAAATTGTGGAAAATTAGTGAAAAAAAAACGCGGATAATCTGAAAATACAATATATATGGCGTATTTAACATGACTTATAGATGGTGCCCCAGTTGGTAGGTATTAAATATGAATATACAAGTATACACTAAACGCCATGATATTTTTATCACCTGCAAGTTAACTCCGATTTTGACAAAATATGACAACGGTACTGAAAATCCAAATTATTTTTAACGTGATTAGACTTATTGTGCTTTACTGTTAATCACTTCACCAACATTTGCAAGAATTTGAAGAATACAAGGAAAGAATGGGAGACTGTACACTTTAAAAAATAAATATAGTTTGCACTTATAACAAGTACTACACAATGGCAACTAACTCCTCACAAAATTTCAATCCAAAAACAAAAAAATCACCAAGTTATAGAGGTTTTAAAAATATGAAATGCTTAGGAGTAAATAGAAGAATTTGACCTTAAAATCAGTATTATGAGAAATAATTTTTCATACACATACCCCCTTCTTTCCCTATATGCTTCATTTCTTAGAGTGCACTGGGTTATAATTTTAGGGTATTATAATCAATATAAGTTGCTCTTTTAGATGGTGTATATGTCATTCTTCCCAGTTAATTAGGTACTTGGCCCATTCTCGGGTTAGCGTTCAATTATGTTTCAGACATAGAGCTATAGACTAAAGACACCACAAAAGTCAGAGAAGATAACAACCAGGGACTTTCCCGGATACTATCTGTTTCGCATAATGCAACTGATGTTCCCTAGATTATCTGGCCGATATCATGCCTTGAACCGACTGTAGTGTCTAGATCATGGGATATATTACCATTACTGTTTAGTAGCGGCTTGTAGCATAGCGCAAACGAGCAATGAATCCCTCTAAAATATTATATTCGTTTTTATAAGTATTACTTACACTGTTGCAATGCCTCTGAGATACTTTCCAGCTTAGTTCACGTAATAACGCGCGCGATAGCTTTCGACAGTGCGAAGGAGCAATATGTAGAAATTATCCACCCGTTGTTAAGTTTTTTTTGGCAACAAATTAATATAGTAAGGGAATGAACTATTTTATGTTAAGAAATAACTAATCATAATTAAATATCTGCGGCAAAAAAAAAAAAAAACAGTCTAACCCGCAAAACCATATTCTTGAGAAAAATAACAATAAGTATGTAATCCAATTATATATTTTTTTGTTGGTCGGATAAAGAGGGACACAGAATGAACCTGAAATATATCCTTGTTTCATTTTGGAATCAGTAGGATATTTGAAATATTTATCCCTCTGTTTTTCAAGAACAAAATTTTGTGTGTTGGACTGTTTTTTCTCGCCGCAGGTATTCAATTAAGAAACTACGAAGAAATATCTGAAACGTATAACAACAGAGGAGTGCTTATAACAGGAAAGAAAAAACTACTTCTACAAAATGGAATTTAATAATAAATGAAGACATATTTTCAGATGGTAAACTTGAAGTTTATTAACGATTCATGGAATATTTAAGATTGTCCAATGCAAGATGATATATCCTATGCCATACGTGTTCTATTTTAATATAGTGAAAGGTAACAATTTTATATCTATAAAATATGTGTTGGTTATTTTAGTCATTCCAAATTCAGTGTCTATCATATTCATAATAAATCTATTATTTCTCACAGTTGAATACTAATTTGGATCATAGAGTGTAGTGTCGTTGTTGGAACATCACCGTAATTTACATTTACAGTAATTCATGGATTAAATAAAGTTACATATGCCGAATGGTTTCGAATTTAATTAAAGACCTATTTATTACACATTTTATGGTCTACCTCAGCTTTTCTAATATTTGATGATATAGGAAGAACAAAACCCACAATAACTAGAAATGATAATCTATCAAAAATAAAAGTTTATTTTAAACTATTTAAATTCAAAATTGTCTTTTTTTTTTTTACTAGAAGTATAAGTGAAACACATCAGGGATGAGTATTTTCAACAGTGTTTGTAAAGCAAAATTTCTAAGCATTTCTAGCGTTTGCATTGTTTTATAGACTCTTATTGTTCACAGCCTCATTCTAGTGAACCACCAGTCGCTGCTACTACTACTGTTTTGAGTGATCCTTATGGCCAGTACTTTCTTCTTCAGCTCAACGACTTCTTTGAATCCTTGTAAAAAAATCAGTGTAATTTCCTGCTGCAATCGAGTTTTGTAAGCAACAACGTATGCCTATATATTTTGTTGTTTTGCAAAGTGATGGAAACGCATTTTGATCCTCTTTATCAAGGGCAAACAATTCCTTGAATAGTTGCTTTTGACTTAAAAGATCATTTTCTACCCATACAAAATGAATACGAATGTGTAATAATGACAGATACTCACCAGGTGGAGTAAGGCACCTAATTTCCGTCTATTTCATTAGTATGTAATTAAAAAGAAAAACATGTACTATTGTACAGAAGGTAATAGGTTATTATATTCTACAGCACATACGTTTATTATTAATGAAACTGCACACTGCGTATGTAAAGAAACTAAAGAAAATTCAACTTCTCTTGGTTTCCTTGCGTCTGATTTAAGAAAAATATATATTGCAGAATTCAAAATTATATACAGACGTATTATGTTACTCTATTGAGAGAAAATTTCTCTCGACAGAGGAAAAGATTTAACTTAAATTAGACGGAAGGAAACTACGAGAATCTGAATTTCCTTTATCCCTATCATTGGGAGAACGAGTGGTTTCCCCTATCTAAAAACATGTAAACTTTAGAACACAATAAATAAGAAAGTAATGAATTGAATTACTTCTAATTTTGCAAGTAAGAACCTGAGACTCATACAAAATGTATCATGTCTTCAATTTTATTTTACATAAGGTAATTTAAATGTTTCTAATATATACAATATATGTGGCAAGAAGGCCATTACGCCCGTATTTCTTTTTTTTTTTAAAAAAAAAACGAAGTTCGCGAACTTGCTAGCTGACAAGCGTGATGGGTCACAGTCCCTTCCACTGAAGGAGGTTTCTTCCCTTTCACTCCCAAGGTCGTCTTCATAAAACTCCAGGTTTTGCTTTGACAGTTCTCTTCCCTGACAGAAGGGGTGGGAGTCGTCCACATCTGGATTACTTTACTAAGTTTGCCGTGCTTTCTCTCAAATAGTTTAGAAATAGGTGCATTTCATCATTCAGAAGTGAAAGGATTTTTTAAAATAACATAAGATAAAATGAATTGTGTGGGCGGTAACAGCACTATAGCTAGCGCCCTTCCCGAAAGGGTATTTTAAGATGCAAGCAATCGCCTGTATACATGATAGAATAAAAGGTAAGAAACATGTAAATTACTTTATGCAAAAGAAAATTGAAGACATGATACATTTTGTATGGATCTCAGGTTCTTACTTACAAAAGTAGAAGTAATTAAATTCATTACTTTCTCATTTATTGTGTCCCAAAGTTTACATGCTTTTAGATAGGGGAAACCATTCGCTGTTTCAAAGGAAGGAATTCCCCTTAGTGATAAAAATATACGCTGTAAAATATATATTTTTTTAAATATAAATTAGTGGAATTTTGTTTTTTTAATTAGAAGTTATTCAAACAGAAAGAAGTTAGCTACCTTGCTCCCATCTGTTGAGTATTCGTCACTCTTGCATATTAGCGCTCATTTTATGTGGGTAGAAAATGACATTTAAAGACAAAATAACTTTCCAAGGAATTGCTTCCCCTTCATAAAAATATTCAAAATGTGTTTTTCTCACCTTGCAAAATCTCAAAAGTTATATTTATATAGGCATATGTTGTTGCCTGCAAAACACAACTGCAGGCGAAAATTTATTAGCTTTTAATATCATTACTGTTAATTCCAGCAGCATGTAAATCTAAATATGTGAAGCTTCCAGTTGTAAAGTATAGTCAGACACATTCTTGGTGAAACTGGAGTACTCATATTCGTGCTGAAATTTATCTAATTATTATAGTTCAAAAGATGGCCAACAGATGGCACAGTTATAATTTTATATTTTTGTGTAATTGTATATAATTTCACTAATATAAAAAGAAAAGCTAAAAAAAAATAAGTTATTTCGGATTGTAATTTTTACTTTCATTCCCATGGAAGAGATTTCTTTCTTTTTTTTAAAAAAAAAAAAGGAAATTTCTGCTTTTTCGTCCACTAGAGGATGTTGAGAACAAAGGCATTGTAAACATTTGAACCCGGAAGACATTTTCGTTGTCCTTTGTGAATAGCAGATGGAATGAGTAAATATGAAGAACTTCTTAGAAACAAATAGAAACTTGTGATGTGAACTGGAAATTGTTTGCTTTAAAAAAAAATAAGAAAAAGAAAACCTCTCTCTTTATGACTTATTTCCACAATGGTGGTCTGATCTTTTAACATTTTTATTTCATTATTTAGTTTTCGCTATAAACTTCCCGAAACCTATTTTTAGACATAGTTTGCGGCGAATTTTCTACTTTCGAGAACTTGCTTCTGTGAAAAACAGAATACAAGTTTCGTGCTTAATTAGACCTATTTTTCGATCTCCTCATCCGCTTTCAGAGTCATGTATAGAGATGATATTCTCTTGAAGTAGTTTCCAAAACTTAACCAAAGATATCACTCCCTTTAACACTGTCCAATTGAATGAATTATTACTTGAGCAATAAGAAACAGACTCTATTTTATAATGGCTTTAGTAGTACGCAATGTTTAAAAGTACAGTGTGGTGCAAAAGTGAGAAAACGCCATTTTATTTCGCACAGAGAAACGAAAAATTTGAATATGTGAGTACCTTGTCAAAGAATGAATGCAGACGCCTAGCTTTTTGGATTTATCCGTAACATGAGCGTCAGATTGAAATTTGTCAATATGGATGAAGGTTATTGCATAAAAGGCAAAGCGGTTTGTTGCATATCACCAAAATCTGTAACCGGGATTAGCATCTGCACCTGGTTTTAGTATTGTCATAGACCTCATAGACAGACAGTCAATAGACAGACTTAGCACGCTTCCCCAATTCTGGCTGCGCTAAAACTAATGGATTTTTGTTCAGAGCACATGATGTTGAATCCATGCGCTAGGTAGCTCTGCCATAGATCTCATGGTAGAATGTGACATGAGTCTATGGGAGAGCTACCTAGCGGATGGATTCAAAATCATGTGCTCTGAACAAAAATCCATTAGTTTTAGCGCTGCCAGAATTGGGGAAGCGTGCTAAGTCTGTCTATTATGAGATGGTATTGTTTGTGAGGATTCCACAAGACATCCACAAGGGCGTCTCTCAGAAGAATGTCCCAGTAACCAGTCATCGATTGTACTGATTCCTCAGATTGATAAAAGGCACCCGTTCAAGATCCAGATCGAGTAGAAACTATCAAAGAATGACGGCGACAGACCTGTCGAGTTCTACACGTGGGCTTGAGACCAGGATGAACAGAATCTCTCATTCGCAAAGGGTATTTTGCTCCGTGACGAAGACAGTTAGTACGTCAATGTTGAGGTTAACCATTGCAATTGCAGGTACTGGAGTAACACCAACCCTCGTTGAACGAAACAATCGAAAGTTTCGTCTGATGTAACTTGGTAAAAATTTTAAGGTGTGGACAGGTCTAAGTAGATTCTAAAGTACGTGCCAGGCGTTAACTTTATTCATATACCAGTTCATAGTTGCATCGCAAATGTTTAAACTCGATTTCTACCTTCAGTTTTATGTTACTTCTCAATCTTACTATGTTGGAGAGGGTTATTCCATGACATATGGATCTACCGTTTCTATAAGCATATTCAGTACATTGGCACTGCTCCAACACCAGTTTCAATTCCAAGGACCTACCGTCTTCAACAATGAACATGTAACTTGATCAATTCATATCGCTTCTCTTCAACAAATCTTACTTACAATGTTCATTTTTTAATTCCGTGGTAGCTACTGTTTACACATATGAGTGCGTCAAGTAAACAAATACTATAAGCAAAAGGTTGTAGCCTTCATAACATTTCTTTAAGCTTCACTTATTAAGCATGCACCTCAATTTCACTTTCACTTCCTTCGATTAAGCTTCACTGTGAGTTTAAACAAATTGAGTGCGCAAACTACATATTTACTGTATAAGTTGACGTATTCATGTAATTATAAAAAGATTCATCAGTTTATATTATGACTCGTACCTCTAACGTATTTTCCTGTTCGTTACCACCATAGTCTGCCTTATTCCTGCTCCATAGTATTTTAAACTTTAATACACGTTGGACCACTCGTGAATCAAACCCGGGCCGTCTCTCCGTTCTGTTCTATTTGTCTACCGTCTTGTCAATGAAGGGTATAATTATTGTTGGCTTAAGTGATCGATAACTCATTATCTGTACATATACCTATTATACCTCACTTGTCCATGTGTGTCTTAAAACGCAAAAGATGTGCGCAATTTTACATATCATAATCTCAGTTTTACACTCACTGAATATCTGCGTTTTTTTTTTTATTTCGATACAACAATAAAATCACCTTTTGGTATTCCTAATTTAATGCTTGGAAAATACATGAAATAAAATTATTTATGTTCTTCGGGCTCTTATGGCTCAGGCCGTCAATACCTGGATTTCATCAAATGAATTTCCTGTGCTCACTTTGTTCATTTACGAGTGCACAGCATATTACTTTCCGGTTTACACGGTCTCTCCACTTTTTTTAAAAAAATAGTTTATCTCTGCCTCTGATCTTTCTCAAACTATGACAATATATTTCGTCTTCCGATATCTAATTAGGTCACAACATTTGTATTTTCCTCACACATGCAGAGATCCTGTTTTGTGCTCTTCAGATGAAAATGAAATAATGGGATGTTTTTTCCTTAATTTCATTCATTTAGATACATGACTCTTCACACATCTTTTCTCTCCTGTCTCGTCTTCTTTTTTTTTTTTTTACCTTTTATTGCGGTCTTATTAAAACATCTGGTTAACGTTACGTCTGGAGATGCGGTTAGTTTATTCTCCATTTTTTCATTCAAATAAAAGAAAGAAGTCATTGGGAAGCGGGTCGACTGGGTGGCGCAGTTGGTAGCGCATTGGAGCGGTAACCCAAAGGTCCCGGGTTCGATCCCCGGTCCAGTCATATACTTTTTTTCACCCTCTAATATCAATTGTATCTGTACCTACAAAAATTGATGTACAGAAAAAATTAGAAGTTGTCTCCATTTCAATATCGGAAAGAAAGTATATGTAGTTATCTCCACCCACCATAAAGAGCTATTTCTCCACCCACACACATTTTTTTTAAAATCCGTTTACAGTCACCTGAATGACTTTACATTTTTATTTTCGGTCTGTCATCCCAATTATTTATTAAGTGATGCTTTGGTTTCTCGCTTTTGTTTCCCAAAGATAAAGACCAGTTACCAATTTAGCGTATTGGCAGCATGTCGGAAAACTAATCCAAGGAACCCGGGATCGAACCCTGCTATAGTTTTTTTTAAATTATTTTTTATTGTTTTTCTTAATGAAAATAACTTTTCTCTTTATTATGCCAGGGTCTGAGCCTACTGAAAATAATTGATAGACATTTTTCGTTCTTTTGGGCACCTTAATACAAATGCCTGGTGGCCAAAAGAATATAAAGAAACCACAGAACCGTAAAAGAGGAAGCAATGAAAAAAAAAGTGTAATTCTTTTCATATACGAAAAATACACTAGATTCAAACTTACGTATATTTTCCATCTGATGAATAAGTAAATCGTAATATTTCGATTAAATAAACGACGAACTGTACATAAATGATGTCAGGCTGCTCGCTTTTGGCATCGATATCAGGGCCAGATACCCTGGCAATTGAAATTTTCATTAATATAAGTGAAAGTGCATGTAATCATATTGTAATATAATGAAAAGTGTATGTAGGGGTTGGACACACTGATTTTTAACAAATTTAACGTCACTTCGTAATATTTAGTTACTAAATTTAGTGCTTTTTAATTGGCAAAACTGAATCCGTCTTCAACTACTAATCGGTAACTTCAAGATCGTTATGTATACAGGCTGTTCCTGAAATAATGGTGCAAATTTCGGAAGGAGATTATTTAAATCAATCCAAGAAAAAAAGTTCCTTCGAAGAAATTCCGATTTACAAGCGGTGAAAGTCACCTCACAAATGACGTCATATTTAAACAAGTAATGACGTAAGCGGTGTCGGCTTAGCAAATCACACTCCAAGTAGTAGCCAATACATCTATTTAAGTAATATATATGATTGAGAACACATCTAAGAAGGGATGGCTGTGCTTGCCGTATTAAACCAGTTTCAAGACAATAAAATTCTTAACTTGCGAAACCTATCTATATGTCACTACCTCAATAAGGAAAAAAACATTGGTTAAATAGATGTATCAGGCACTATTTCGAGTGTGATTTGCTAAATCGACACCACTTACGTCATTATGTGTCGAACTCTGATGTCATTTGCGAGGTTGCCACCATGACTTTGAGTGCCTATATCCCCGAGACTATGAATAATTTTGAATTTCCTTTTAAAAAAAAAAAAAACTTGTTTTTTCTTTCTTGGTTTGATGTATATAATCACCTCCGAAATTTTGCACCATTATTTTTGGGACACCCTGCATATACGATAATATTACAAGCACTGCTCCTTTGGACCAAAATAAGACGAAAGTGCCATCTTAACAATAGTTGTCTGAAAATCGGTAATTTTGCCACTAGAGGGCATTGAAGAGTAAGATCAGAAGCAATGAAAAACGCACACGTCATGTACATTTAGTCCTTTTATTGGACAGTGCAACACACAATTATTACAGAAAAGGGTTCGAATTTTTTTCTTCTCCATTGGAACGCAAACAAGCCTCAACACTTCGTCTTATTGCCGTGCACCTGCTGTAATGTCCCTGCTGCAATTTGCTCACAACCTCGCACAATACGATGGTGCAGAACTTACACATCTGGTATTGGATTTCGTGCAGTAGTAGGCGACAACATTGCGTCGCTACATGTGGGTGACAGTTGACTGTGTTAATGCTAGATGTGTTGCACCTCCACCAGCTCCATTCAAATCACCTGCAACGTGTCCCCTGTTGATTATCCGATACGTAGGGCCTTCTGGACTTGGTAAATCCATATATGTTGTATGCCTGACTTTCCCACCCTTCTGTTCTGTACAGACGAAGACAAATTCATGCGTGATGGAATCATTATTTTTCACAATGAATACGTATGGGCAGAATTGAATCCCCACGGATATGTTTTAGGTCGCCATCAGCATAAATTCTGTCTCAATGTGTGGGGCTGAAGTTGTTGGATACTATTTCCTTGGACCATAAATAAAAGACTCCATGATTCTAGTTGAGGAATTGCCTGTGCTGATCGGACATTCCTATAGATGATCGTTCCTGGCCATACTTCACGCACAATGATTCATTTTAAGTAACGTGCAGCCTGCAAACTACGTACTGCATACGAAGTTTCTTGACATGTAACACGGATTCGGTAGACCTGTAGCATTGCCCTCAGGTTCTGCGGATTTAAACCCATTGGAATTTTACTTGCGGTGTTATCCCAATAGTATCGTGTATGCAATATATATATATGAAAATGTCATATACTTCTTTTCTATTATACAGTATAATCATATCATATGTCACCTCATGGTCGATTGGTTGATTATTACGGCCATTGACATTGGATAAGAACTGAAATGGAGGCTCAAGTAATGAATTCCTTTCCGGGCGTCTATGATGACTCACGTTTTCCAAGGTTTTCCTCAATCCAACAAAGCAAATAGCGGGATAGCATCTTCAATTGAGGCCCTGGTCGCTTTCTCCATACCCTTGCTTACGATTATAGCGAATTGAGATAAATTTGTAGTTCAAAGGTGATGAACAAGTCGGAGATATAAAAATTAATTTCTATTTAAAGACTCAAATGTCGCATTATCCATATCCTTTTAATTAATAAATTGGGCCGCCACTCATGAGGTTGCGGGTTTGAATCCCACCTGGAGCATGGACATGTACGTATTTTAACTGCATTGTACTCATATCATCGTGATAGACCGAAGTTCATAATTACTAAAATGGCCGATAAAGTTAACCAAAGTTATTATTTTAAATTAATATATTTCATATCTTAAAGCTGCAAGTGATGCGGTTTTTTTTACATGTTTGTAGAATAAATTTAAAATTGTTTTTTCTATGTTTTGAAGTGACACGGCGAGATAGGGACAAATAAATTTTACCTGTATTGTATTTATGTAAGCTTTGTACCGTAATTGGAACTACCAAACTTTCTCCAAACCCACCCGTCTATGTTTTACAGTACAAGGAGGTCATTACATTAAAGTGTTTGCTACCTCTTACAAGGTAACTTTTCAAACCGTAAGTAGGGAATTACGTTAATATTAACTGCAATGAAATCAACTGCATATGTCCTGTTTCTGAATAGAAAACAAATTTGCCCACAAGCTTAGAAACCAAGTAGTTATGGCTACAAACATGAGTTGCGCCAGAGCGGAAAAAAATACCTTCATTTTCGAAAAGAAAAAACCAAAGCTTGACAGCCATTTAACTTTAAACGGCAAAGTTGGACTACAATATGTAGATTCCATCGTGTATAACAGAAAATGGATGGAATCTTACGAAACACAACCGGTCAATATATAGTACAGTACCATAATATCCTTACTGTGAGTTTTATGTTTCTTTCGTGAGCCGTTACGAAACTACAGGTCAAAAACAAAAATTAGGACAATTCTACTTTTGTCCTCGTTTGAAACAAGTTTTTGCATTTCTACGGACATGGATAAAGTTGTGGTATTCGACAAGATACAGTTCTCGTATTTAACCTCTTGACGTGTTATTAGCTACGTATAATATGTCTCATAACAGAAGTGTATGCTTCTCCATACTTAAGCAGGATTTGTGTTCGAACGAGGCCACATTTGATTCGAAAAGTGGAATTGACCCAATTTTCGTTTTTGACATGTAATTTTGGAACGCCACACGAGCAAAACATAAATAATAGCCTGATTACATCTGATGTAATCAAATAACGACAACCATTTGTTTCCCTCTAAGTATTTAATTTATATGTTTAAAAACATGTCAATATATAATTATCTCTTTGACTAGTAAAGTCGTAATTATTCCAAATGGATATAAAGAACTCATAATGCCAGGGAGATGAAATAATAATAACCTCGTTACGTAGGCTGTGATGAAAAGTTTGTGGTATTAATTAGGCAGAAATGTATATCATTACATTTAAAAATAAACATGTACTCCTGATAAATTCAAGGTCATATGTGCAATCCATTAAACCACAAATATGACAGAAATAATTACTCTATTGTTTCTCGTGTACTTCGTTTATGTTTACGTAGCTCTTGGTGTCGCTTGGATAATCCTTGCAGACACGAAAAAGTATATAATGGAACTCAGTAGGAGTTTCTAAAGTAAGAAAAGAAATTTAGAGGAAGGATGTAACAGGAGTCGATAACAAAATAAAGTTTCTAAATGTTCACACCAGTATAATAATATAAAACTATTGGATTGTTGCCCCGCTTTCGTATATTCTTTTTAAGAGGGTCTTCTACTTCTGTCAGCGCTAGAAAGTTTACTGTTGGTGCTTATGGACAGAAAATTGCTACCGAATATCTTCATTTTCTAAGGAACTGGATATCTTTAACAAAAAAGAAAAGTTTTGGAGCATTCTTCAGAAGTTTATGAACGGGTTGAAATACTTAGAAGGTAAATTTGTTTCCTAGTTTTTCCCAGATCGAGTACGCTACGAAGACTCTACACCTCTTGAAAGAGTATGCCATTTGTTCTTAGGACATGAAACATGTTGATAAGATCGTTGAGTAATGACGAGAAGTTTTCAAAGGTCAGACGATTGTACTTTCTATTTTTCAATTTCAATCCGGAGTAATACAGCCTGATAAGTAGAAATACAATTCAATCCCTTTAAAACAATTTAAACATTATAGTGTCGTCGTAGTACCCCAAGAAATAATTAAATTGGATTTTATTTAAGACCTTATGGCAACTTGTTCCTTGCGGGTGGTAATCGAGGGTTTCGGGTTCGATTCCCAGTGAGGGCACAAGTGGTTCGGACCTCATGTTAAATTGTAGGTCCCTTCCTTAGAACGTCATCTTCATCCGATGGAAGATAATGGCGTCTGAAGTTATTTCATTGGATATAGCTCCTACGAAGTTCACCCGCAGTAAGGCAACGGACAGATTATAGGGCTCGAAAGGTGGTTGATATATCGCTGGAAAGGTCTTAGTGAGGCGAGTTCAAACCCTTATAGATAATTAAGATCGCAGGGACTAGTCCCTAGAAAGGAGGAAGGCAATTTTCAACAAAGAAACTACTAGCACTATGAAGATGTTTGAGATGTCGTTGAAAAGGCTTGGCGAGACGAGCTAAAACCGTATATATCACCAGGTGATAGAGCGGGTCCCGAGATACGGGCGAGGGGTACCTGTAATTTTAAACTCATTGTTATTACCGTAGTACTTCATTAGTTTGAAGGGCGCCAAGGTTTACTGAGCCCAGGGTATCTTCAACCTTAAATCCAAGCCTATACAATCATGGTCTATTGACTATCAGATATCGTCCAGGGAATTTGTCACGATTTTCAGCTTTCGGGGATGAAAAGTTAGAAGGGTATAAGTAGTTTTGCAGAGTTTCTATCGATTTTTAACAGTAAAAAATTTGTTGAGGGTGTGTGTGCTCAAGAATTTTGGGGGTGACACCACACTGGGGTATCTAGAAGAATCCCTGACCTTGTCAAACAGTTCGATTGCCAAATTCTCAGAATTCTGAGATTACTCAATGAATAAATTATAATTTCTATCATTATTTGAAATTAATTTTTTCTCTTGCTCCAGAGGTGTCCCGTACGTACAATTTCACTTAGAAATCTACAAGTTTAAGATCCGTAAGAGCTTGATCTATTTCAGTTACCCAAATATCACAAAATGGATAGCTTATTTGAGCAGAGAATAATTATTGGAACTTTTTTTTTAAGAGAATAAAAAGGCACTGACTTGTTGTCTCACTCGCTATAATAAAGCACATATTTTTGTAATTACAAAAGAACCTCTTTGAAATGCTCCTATAGTGATGTGTTTTGGTTGAATATTAGAACGAGAAATACGTACAGAGGAAAGCTACAATTGTTCACATCTGTAGTTATTGAAGCTGAAAGTTAAGTGTAGGCATTACCCTCATTCCATAAAGGATTCAATGACCCGGAATTCAGAGACAAGCATTGTAATAAACTACCGTGTTCATACGCGTTTATGGCCCTTGTTATTAACTGAATATCTCTCCACCCCGTTAAAGTTTTGTCATCAGGTTTAATGAGCTTGTCGCCACCAAGTGAAACGAAAGTGTGGTAGATTTGTTCTACCTGTTCACGCACACACAGACACACACACACACACAAAATTGTCTTGTTGTTATTGTTGCTACAAGAGCATAAAAGGAAGTTTCCGTATTATATAATACACCTTGTAATATTTTAATATCATCAATTCATTGCAAAGTTATGGTAAAGAATTGATGTTTTTCACTAGTGTGTTAGTCCTCCTACGTCCTAACAACGTCAATAAAGTACTTCTAAACCAAATTAAACGCGTCTGTTCATATCGATCTTTCGCCTATTAGAAAGAAGGCTTCCGTTCAGTGGGGTATTGTGTGATCGGTACAAAAACATTGGTTGCCTATTTTTCTCGTTTCCATATCCTGTGTGAGTTATTAGGTCTTTATTTAATACCTTTATTCAGTAACTTTCTGCAATTGTCCTAGCAATGTTCAGCCAGTGTCAAAAGATTCCGGATATCCTGCCAAGAATTGACAGCGAAACCACTCGCCTGGAAAGTAAAAGTGAGACACTCGGCTCACAAGGCAAGTACCTGACCACCAGCTCACCGATGTACAAATTATCAGAAAAAGGCAGACCAATTGTTCTGCATTGCAGGCGTCCTATTCGCAAATGCATAGTTTTCAACCTAGATGGAACCTAGAACCTAGATGATGGTATGACTGGGGGAATTAAAAAGTGGAAGAAAACGGGAGAACCCCAAGAAAACCAACTCCCATGGTGCATCTCTACCATAAAGTCTACATGGCACAAGCAAGGATCAAAGCGACAAACCCAAATATAAGAGGTCAGAGCTATGCCATTGAGCCACAGCACTCCCCTTTATTACGAATTTCATTATCAAGGAATTGCTATGGTTTCATATGGCAAGTATTAACCCTTTTGAGGGCTTTCTTACAATATATTGGTATTTTATCAATAGTAGATATTTTTAGAGTCGTGAGTAGCTATAGACACGAAAAATGCTGTTAAAACAATTTTTGGCCCGATAGGGAGCAGAAAATGTGTATTTGTAACCACTACCCCTCAACTTGCGACAGATTAAAGTCAAAATATTTTGAAAATCATGCCCCATTACGTTTATTAGCACGTGTTCTACACTAAAATATTCTCTTTACAATATTTCTATTACGAAAACATGAGGTAGATTTCAATTTGAATATACTTTCCTTACAATACTTTATATTGTATTAAGTGGTATTGATTTATACCACCACAATTCAAATGGTTAAGTGGCATTCTCCAATTATAAGCTTTGTTGTAATACATGTATTGGGCACATCTTCTTTGTGTTTTGCTTAACCGATACGTCTTTCATTATCATTTCTCGATATATGAAGTCGTTTGTGACGATGCGTCGTAGCTTTGCACGCCTCGAGGTACAAAACTATGAATTTTCGAATAGAACGCCCGCACAGTAATGTTTAGGACATTCGTCTGCACTTCTTCTAAAACTTTAAACGAATTCGGAGCGCTAGTGATCGGGAACTTACCTTGTAAGTGATATAGCTCCGTAGATGTAAATTCTCAAAAGATTTTCCTACCCATGCTAAGCACAACCATTGTTCTACCAAAATAACCAATGGCTTCCAGAGGACACACTTTGTAAGTTAGTAACTCAAGATGATCAAATATTTTTAGTACTTTTAAGGAGCAGCGGTGGTTCAACGGTTAGAGCGCTTACCTCTGTTTCATGTGTTCAAACACTGTTTGTTCAATGGCATTCGTGGTGGACAAACACCATGTGCGTGAGTTTTCTTGGGGTTTTCTCGTTTTCTCCCACTTTCTTCATTGTACGTACCAATCAATCCATCATCGTCCATCCGGCCTGAGCCAAAGTTGCCTAAAGGCCTTAAAAGTTAAATTCAAACTGATATTTTTAATTTGCAGTTTATCTCTAGTATTCATGTTCTGATTCGATAACTCTTGCAAAGTGGTTGTGTATTTCTCCTAATCTCCACATACCCTTCTAGGCGAGGAACCGATCTCTCCAAAAGGCCTTAGTTTTCGAGTTACTGGCAAATGTCGAGAGACACACTGAAAACAATTTTAAAAGAAAGTTCATATCGAATTTTTTTTTTTTTTAAAGTTTTCTCCAAAAGTATCCTCTGGCAACTTCCGTTATGACCTCATCAAATGGCGTACAAAGGTTCTCATATGAAATTCTTTTCTTTGGCCCTCAATGCAAAATTCAATGCACTCAAATATCCACATACCTCATGAAATCTGATTAAAAAAACTCAATGAAACTATACTGACACTAATTTAGTTATATTTACAAGCATATTGTAGGAGATATTCAGAGAAACATTAAAAAATACCCTCGCAAAAATGGATATATATACAAGGGTGCTTCGAAAAACCTAATCTTTCTATTTCGGGAGGCTGTAGTGCGGAAAAGTGGCCCATGGTGCTCAGAAGAAAATTAAAAAAGAAAAGAAAAATCGGGTATAAATCTTCCGATAGCACATCGTCTTTAAAATTTAACAAAATTATGAAAATGTGTCATTTTTCATATTTTTTTAAAACTATAAACATGCTTTGATCGAAGTGCTATGGATTTAGATGTAAATTACATTAACGATATAACAAAAAAAAACTACGAACTGCAATTTTTATATAATTGTTTACCGGTCAGACTTTACGGGCAAAAAATTCACTTTTTACTAATAAAATATTTTATCAAGCGTTTTAATTGTTGCCATACAATTGCTTCTTCACAAAGGATATATACTTCTTCATATGTAAATTAGAAGCTGAGATTCGACTAATTGTGTACTCTGATGTTCTCATTCTTAACGTTCCAGCCACACCTTTCCCAACCAACCAGTCACATAAGGTGTTTTGCAGAACTTAACAGCAGATGTTCACAGCTATTTACAAGTTAAGATATACTGTTCCAAATCTTTCAATATTACATTTTGAAAGAACTTAGAAATTGCTGATCTGGACAATAGAGACATTCTGACGTGTCCGTCTCTGGACTGAGCCGAGGCTACCTAAAATAAGGCTTTAAAGCTGAACCAATCCGCCTTGAATACGTCACTTCCGGGTGGCCAAGATAAAGTATCAACAATACGGTGGGAAGTATGAAATGTGTTTCTATATCGCAATTTATGGAATATTCTTTCCTACTTTTAATGAGAATGGATAAATCAACATGGTTAAGAAAAATGTTATGTTCCAATTTGTAACGCAAGTTCAATAAAATAACAGAAAAGTAATTAATTCTCTTTGCCTACGGATGTTAACCTACCACATCGTTATTAAAGTTCAGTACCAAAGGAAAACTTAATTTCCCCTTATACTAGAGTATGTATAAATACAGGTATCACATTTGTTTGGTGTCATTCTAGCTAATACGTTTTAATGTAGTTTGCGTATTATTGCTGAAATAAACAGCAATATTCAATAGTTACTGATGATTCGATTAGTAGTTTGTGTTCTTGTAATGGTGCCAATGCCACAAATAAGTACATTTGAATTTTATTTATTTCCTTTAGACATTTTTTAGACGGCCACTAAGAAACACAGTTCTTGCTATCATACACGGTTTGAGTATAGCTTCCACGTAACAGTTCAGTTGGAGTTTCTCTTACATAAGCATAAAAGTTAAGCTAGGGTTTATAACATAATCTAACCTAATTTTACGAAACCTGAGGTCAGTGATGTACAAACAAAGAAACTATTCTAAATAATTTCCGTTCAATGTGATCGATTTGGATCGTTCCACTTATTGCAAGGTGCAAGCATATTCACAATCAGTCCATTAACGCAAATATAGTTTTGTGTTGAATGTAGTTCTAACGTATGTTTACACAATATACTTAATGTTAAGGACGGATTTTACATACTGACGAACCACTCCTATCAAAAGATTGCGTATGGATCCGATTCATAACGAATTAAATCATGAACTCAGCAAACGATGACTTAATTAATTTTAGTACAGATAGACTAACAAAAACCTAAACTTCGCTGTTTTGGGCAATCTAGGAACAAATATAGATTAACGCGTACATGTTTTATAGTTACGATTCTGTTCTGTTCTATTAATTATGCGGAAATGGCATTAATTATGCCCATCTATTGCACATTCGTTTTAAAAATTGCTGTTTTATGATAATGTTATAATAAATTGCAGTTTAACGGTCAATCTGTCATAATAATTGATGTTTTAATGTCTGTTCACTCTTAAACGCTAGTCACAGTCACTTTTAGATGTATATCTCACTGTCAATTTTGAATTTTACCTTGCAGAACTATTGTATGAAACATTGAATCACTATATAACAGATCTTGATAAATTTTCTTGTAGTGAAGTCCGAAAACACTATGAAATTATGCAAATTAATCACTATACATTTCAGCTGCTTCCTTCTATTAAGCCGCCATCTTGCCGAATCCTATAGTTACGATTCACTTATCTATTCTATTTTATTACATTCGGGTTCCTCTTCACGAGGAATGGTTCCAGCCAAATGCGCGAATTCAACCAGTCAAAACAAGTGTAATAATATGTGAATTAGAGCTGAGGGCTGGTTTTCATGAAACCTTGCGTTGCGTGCTTTGCTTGCAATTTGGGTGAATAGCCAATTGAAACACGTGGTGTTTTGTGGTGTAGTTTTATTACGCAGTGTAACACGTGTTTCAATTGGCTATTCACCCAAATCGCAAGCAAATCACGCAACGCAAGCGTGTTTGAAAAACAGTCCTGATTTACATGCACGCTTGCGTTGCGTGCTTTGCTTGAGATTAACGTGAGTAACCAATTCAAATACGTGTTTTATTACGTAATACGTGAAACACGTAATAAAACGCTCTTCAATTCGCTAATCACCCAAATCTCAAGCTTACATGAAATCCAGCCTTTAGTAATAAAGTGAATAAGTAAAAAGTATACTAAATGTAGCCATTTCACTGCCGGAGCATGTTTGTAATCGGCAATAAGTGATGGTGGCAAAAAGGATAATTAAAATGTCAAAATGAAGGAAAAAATTCCGGATTGTTCAACCCATGTTATTGTGTGGAGATTGTTTGAGTTAGAGTAATTCTAAGGTTAACTGAATACCTATAAATCAGTTGCTTTCAGCAGTTTCTAATTTTGCTTAAATGTTAGGTTAGATTAGATGAGTTTATTATGAAATCTAGGAAACTACAAAAACTCTGAAGTCTTTACTCGCGCTGATGTTCGTTGAATTAAGAGAAGTTTAATGCACGTCTACCGTCTTTCGTTTTAGGATTATAGGCATTTCACAGTTACGACTCATTGCTCTTCGTAACGGTGAATCGACTCTGTGACAAAATAATACTGCAACAGAATCGGATCACCGTTACTTGCAGAGAGGAGTCGGAATTGTGAAATACTTATAACCCGAAAAGGAAAGAAGGAATCCCTTACATTATAAGTTTCATGATTCTCTGTACTTGGAGAACATACTGTAAAAACATAACATAATTTAACCTAACCTAATGTCAAGAAAACCTAAAAACGGCTGAAAGTAACTCAATTAAGTTATCGTATGCGTTGGTGACGATAGTAGCTAACGGAAGTAGCCTTAACCGAAAGTTTAAAAATTTGCAAATTACTAAAAGTAGATAATTTACTGTATTTTATAAAGAATTAGGTTTACTGTCTTTTATTTACCAAATATTTTCGATTTGTATTTTATTGTTATTTTACACTATGTTACACGTTTTACTAGAACGAATTCTAGATATTTTCTCGAATGGCATAGTAACCTACCTTAACCCAACTTCCCCCCACACCTAACATAAATACTAGAAAATAAACTTGAAGCAACTATTTTACGTTTATACCTGAACTATTATGAATCTAACCTAAAATATAGTAAGTGACAGAATGATGCAGGAGAGATCTTGAGTCCAACCTATGTAGTGACGTAATATTATCTTTCTGGAGCATTTTGCCACATCTGCTACAACTTTGTAGCCAACTACAGTATATCTTAATTACTATTTTTCTGCCTCTAGAACCACGTATAAATTGTAAGTTTATTTTGAATAACCTCTAAATTAATTAATGAATACAACTTTTAGAGGCAGTATTATTGAAATTGTTTTCGTACTTTGATTGGAAACAGATCTTAACAAATATAAAAATCTTCTATCAATAGAAAGATTTTACTCGATGATACAAATATATAATCCTCAAACGTTCATAAATTTATTGAACTTATATGATTACATGAATTTGTGACAACTGCAAGACATTGCAATAGAGAAATATTTAA
>JAGDQP010027006.1:2187-25382 GCA_022664845.1 Lepisma saccharinum
TCTACTACTGCCATCACTAAAACATTATCTTTCTTTACACTTAAATACTCAGCACACCACCATTTCTCCCGTAAATTTTCCAGTTCTAGCGGCACGCAATCTAGACCAAGCCCAATTTAGAAAATTTCCAATTTAAAATTCCGTAGTATTACGTAATACGAAAAAACCTAACCCAACTTTTCTAACATTTTTTCGCGAAGACGTGGGCGTTTCTCGAAGTTCATATGTTAGAAAATGATCTAAAAGAATGTGCGTAATAGAAGTGTCTCTGACACCCTTATCTCAGCCCCGGCAATTCGGAGACATTCTCCAACACCAAAAATTTATTCCCCAGGGTTGGCTAGTTTAAACTAGGTGCTTTAAAACAAAACAAAAATGGTTTAATCCAAGAAAATTAGAAGCAAAATACCACATATAGTGTGAACTTCATGGTGACTGTTCCACATATAAGATAAGATAAAATAAGATAAAATTAATTTTAAGGGCGGTAACAGCACTATGGCTTACGCCCGTCCCGATGTTCCACATATTAAACCATCTGCGTTAGTTCTATGTAATTATCGCCTTATAATCAAGGGAGCCCGGGTTCGATTCTCGATCGCGCCAGTGTGTTTTACACTGGTTAATAAGGAAAACAAAACATTACAGTAATGTACGGTAAACAAAGATAATGGATATTTCACATGCGTACATGAAGTAAAAAGAATGAAAATATGTTTTGATATGACAATTAGATTGTATTTGAATATAAAAACATACGTGTCAGTTGTGGATATTAGTGTATCACTGCCTCTCTGCACTGAAGTACTACTTGTCAAAAACAATACTTAGGTCGTAATACCGAGCGGCCATAGCTCATTTAGTAGAGTGTTGGCTTAGTATTCGGAAGGTTCTGGGATCGATCTCAACGGCCGCTTATCCGGACAGGGTTACACAGGGAAAATGCCGCAATGGTACCTCCAAAAATAGGCCTTGCCAACTGCTTTTCCACATTCCCCCACACTTTCCTGGCCTGATCCATAGATGCCTGTTCGGTCTTTAATACACTTTAAAAACAACTGTGGGTAATAATCTGATATATTAGGGTCATTCATTGCGACTGTAAGATCATCCAAAGTGTCAGTTTTCAGATAATTTCTGCATGCTGTTATTAATTCAGCTGTGGCAACTGAACTACTACTCAGACGAAGCTGTGCCTACTTGGAAAACAGGACAACATCAGGAATAGGTTTGGAAACCCTATTTTTAAGAGCGGGGCATATTTTTCACACATGCACGTTCCAATTCCATAGTCGCCGGCTGAGAAATGATGGTCGCCGATGGCGACCGGTCTGACTAGTAAACTGAATGAAATATTAAAGGATTCTAATTGAGTAAAGTTATAATCTATATATCTAAGATAATTAATTTCTGTATGTGTTTGTTTGTCCGCAATTGTTGTAATTTCAATAAAAGTATTGTTTTATTTCCATGGATAAACATATTATACATTTCTTTGTTGCTAATATAAAAACAAAGCATTGTTAATACTTATCCATAGTTAGGGTTACCAACTATGGGAAATAGAATTACCGTCACAGCTAATTAGCTATGAGGGGTTGCATAAACCACAGGGGATAGAAACAGACTTAAAAAAGCACAGAAGGTAGAAGTGCAACTTCTTGTGCACAAAAAAAGACTAATCGAAAACCAGGATTGGTGAACAATACCTAAAACACCACTTTCCACTGTAAAATATAAGTATTGTTAACCAGAATACCTCAACTTGAACAACTCAAAACTTGAAGCAACTGATTAATATAATGTATTTTCCCAGAGAAAATAAAATATCAAGTAAACCACAAGACCAGCAACTCAAAGAAAATAATTAGAGCCATATAATGTAGACCTACCTAAATAATATTACCAGAACATTTAATAAAAAATGGGGGGAATACTTAATATAAATTGTGCAGAGGGATAGCAAAGAAATGAATCCGCTTCTTTTCCTCAAACAGGACAAATAAAAATATAACATCCAATAGACCGGGGAAAGGGTGAGGGGCAAATCTGAACTGGAAACTCGGATTCCAGATCGGACTATCTTCTCTGGCACAGATTATCATAATTCATAAATAAAATAGCGGTCATATGTAAGGTCGGTGAGACTTCTGTATCGGCCACAGATTTTAATCACAAAATTGATACCATTTTTAGCCCTACCGGTGAAATACCGGCCCGGCATCCTTACCCCCTAAATAATAAAAAAAGGAAATTAATGTTTTTATGAAAGAAATTTTAAGAAATGTTTAATGCGCTATCCTTCTCCAGCATAGTTTAGTATTTCAGTTCTGACAGTTATATAAAAGCACTATCTGTAGGGTAATATTTTATATCACGTGCTGTTGTTCTAGATGTAAATTTAAAAAAAAAGTACTATACGCTAGACAAAGTACATTAATTGTATCTCGTTAATAAGCGATAAAATTAAGGGAAGGTGTTCTATTATGAAAATAAAGGTTGACTCCGAGATTTTAGTTGTTTTTTTTTTTAATAGATAGCCGCAAACTCTCTATGAAAGCCACGTGTAAGACGGTCAACTAATGTTTAGAAAATTACCGGTCGCAATAGTGCCGGTGAAAGCTTGGTACCGCTCACCGGCCCAATAGAAAAATTACTAAAATTTCCGGCCAGACCGGTAGGATACCGGCTGGTTGGCAACCCTATCCATAGTATAGGTGTTAACATAACTGTTTGACATTTCCTGAAAGCCAAAATGGTTCTTTACATTAGTAGAATCTTCCCATACTTGCCATGAGACTAGAAATGGATAATATATATTTCTTTTTATTGAAATGTTTAATTTATCTGCAACAATGATCCAAATATTTAAAATAAAATTCAATCTAAGGCAACAATAACGGGGTTTCAAAAATTAACTGTTTTAACATTTGCTTCACTTTTTGTTATAAGTATGAACAGTTGTTGTATTTAGTCTGGAAGCAAGGCTTGAAGCCCGAACTCTTGGAGCCATCACAGAACGTTTCTCTGTTTGGGTCTTATTTATGCGGCGAAACACTACCTCTAGTGGGTATATGTGCATATTTGCATCCTTTTTTATGAGACGCATTGTCTATCAATTATAAGAACATTAGGAGGACTGGAGAGGGGCAGTTGGACCTACACTTTCTCTCGTGCAGTTGACTAGTAAATATATGATAAAAATGTGCGTTTTAAAATGTGAAAGCAAAGGGAAGAATTGATTCCTCATTCTCGAGTAATTTGTCACTCGCTTATGCTACCAAAACGTGCATTTATGAAGAGAGAGTATTAGTTGCGTTCATAGTTTAAAAAAAATCCACTAGAGGTACGACTGGCTCCATTGTCTATTTGGTTTTATACTGTCTGCGCGTCGCAGATTGAAGGTTAAGGATAAAATAGATTATATTGGCAAAACTGAACGTTGGCCTATACCCGTCAGGATGCGGATCGTAGATTGAAACTTCAACTGCTTGCCACTTTTTATCGTAGACAGGATTGTCTGTTATTTGGTTAACCACGATCTTTTATGCAGAAATATAAACAACAATTCGCATTACAGACTGCCTTAAGTAAGTTTGATGCGTAAAAATACATTATTCCAAAAAATCTCAAACAATGTAAGGTTTAGCGTAAAAATTACAGCCACAAAACGTTCTTCGTAAATAGGATTTAAACCTGGCAAATTTTGTTAAATGAAACAATGGGACACTAGGAAAATGGGCCTTGGAATGTACATAAACCTTGATTTGATTTTCTGTCTGTGGCTCAGACCGCGATGGGGTAGGGAAAACGAGCTGGCTAGGGCTGGGTGGGGGAGAGGAACTTTGAAGCAGTTTGTCAGGTACCGTAGAACCGGGTGATTTGGGGCAGATTTGGTGTTTTATCCTGAAAAGCATCCAATAGGTAATGTTTCTCAATGTAGACTCTCGGTACTTGCATAAATGAAAAACTGCAGTACCATTTTTGATAGTAATTCATTAAAACATTTTTTGCTATCCCAAGTCACCCTTACAAAGTGGGTGACTTGGGACAGCTTTTATTATTACTGTTTCCCCAAGTAGTCTTCTTCACTGGGTGGCTTGGGCCGAAAAAAAATGTATTTTAAAAAAATGAAAGACACAGAAACCTTAAAATGGATGAAAAACGTAAAATATAAGTGATAAAGTAACATTAAATCGAGGATAGAAAACAGAGCTAGGAAAAACATGTGTCTTCTTTTATTATTATTATTATTATTATTATTATTATTATTATTATTATTATTACAATTTGACTTAAGGATACAACAGACCTGTCTTCACTATTAGGGTAAACAAATGTGTCTTGCTTCTCACGATAAGAATGAAGAAAGACTCTGTCACGTAAATTTCCTTGTATTATTTCTTTCCATCAAAATATTTCTCGGTGGCTTTCTTTGACACAAAACAGACGAAGATAAAATCATCTTACTTGCGATCTTCAATTGTTGCAATCTGAGATCTAGTAACCCTACCCTGTTTGGTGCCAGTGCTCGTTCCTGTGGTGTGGCCAGCGTTGCCAACCTCGGAACACGGGAATACCGTACAGTACTTGAAAATAGGCCGTATTTTTTACCTCAGGGCCGTACATTAGCATTTTAATACTAAAGTTTCCAAGTTATCGTTCTATATGTGTATAAATGCCTTAATTAAACGTGTTTTTAAAGTCCTTAAAATGTTAATACAAGTTTAGGTAATATGAAACAATGACATGGGAGAAAAAGTTTAAAAGTAAGAATTTGTGATTCAAGAAATTAAGCTAAAATTCTGAAGAAATTCCCTATTTTAGCTATAAAAGCAATATTTGAATTTAAGGTAAAAATAAGTTGAATTTTCACTCGCCATACTTAGTTGTCGAAAGTGAAGGATTTGTCGTCGTCGTCATCACGAGGCATCTCCATCATCACCGCATAGATTGTTGCTTTGTTGTTGAGAAAGTTGCTTAGCAATCCCATAAAGACAACTTTTTGTCATTGAGTTGTGCATGTCTTCAATGGGAATTAATTTGAGCCCTTATTCTGGACGCACTGACTTGATAACACACATGTACTATTTGATGCTAAAAGTAGCTTTCTCTGTTTCACTTTTATCAGATTCATTTTACTAAACAATCGCTCATAATCTGCATTCGAATGTGGTAAGCAGAAGGCTGAGAGGGCAAACTGCGAAATATTTGCGAAGGGATGCAGATAAGAATTATCTTTTAATTTAATCAAATTTCCCAAAAATTCATCACCTTCAGAAAGTTTCTTATGTCTTGAAGTAAGTTTACAAGAGGTAGGTCTCGCCATTCATCGTCAATTTTTTGTACAAGGTCACTGTCTGCATTAAAGATTATATGCCCTTTATAGACTGCACTGTCTTGCACCTTGATTCATTTTATCAGAGTTCGCATCGTCATAAACATTGTTGAGGTTCCAAAATTTGCTTACAATTTTATTTGAGGCAGAATCGAAATAACGGACAACAACACACGAAGTTTTTACATTCGCGATACCCGTAGATTCGTCTGTTAGGACACTGAATTTTACAGACTTTAGCGCGTTCGCTAATTCCGTTTTATGACAGCTATCAATAAAACTTTTCACGATTGCTGTACACTTAGTGCGTTTCATTTGCATTTTTCTGCGATTTTTGAATCAGGGAAGCACTGTTTTATCACGTCTTTCAAGTGTTCCATTGTTTTAAATGATATATTATGCTCTGCTAGGAAACCCGCGAACTTTTTCTGCTATGTGGACCAGTTTATCTGCACTCGTGAGATGGTCCTCTTTTATTAAAAATGAACTTAAATTACGCTGACTAGGAAACGACACACCTTTCATTTATTTATGTGACTTTGACTTTTGTTGTTGTCTTTTCACATTGCTTAGTTTCAATACAAAACTTACGTTACATACCTTACACTTAGCTTTTTCCTCAGTCACTGGATCACGACATAACCAATTCTTGTATTCTGAATTTTTTCCCACGCTTCTCTGTATCGTTGTTTAGTTCTTGCTGTGTTAGTCACAGTCCTGCTCTTTCTTGATGTAGATGGACCACATTCGTCCTCGGAGTCCATTCTTATTTACTTACAAAGTTGTATTGAACTAATAATAACACTAACTTTTACGAAAAGTTTCACGCACTAGAAAAACATAAAACACAGCAAGCTTTACCGTCCCGCTCCTGATATTTCACTAGCAATATATTTTACATCCACTTGAAACTATCCACATCCTGATCGCATCCTGGAAGAATTGTAAGTTCAACTCCTTTGCAGAACCAACGGGACTTTCCCGAAAATAAAGCCAACGGGAATTACCGGAAAAGCAATCCTCAATCTCATCGCTGTTGTAATAGGCCTACTCACCTGACTTCAATGCTGATCGCTAGGTCACCAGATTGCCCATTCAATTGAAGAAATATTTTTAGTTAACTATTCCTTTATCTATTTGATGTGATATATTTTTTTTAATTTCCAATGTTATCCAGGGCGTACAAAATGCGTACGGTCCTGCATTTGGGCCGTATGCCGTACAGAGAGAAGAAATTGCCGTACGGTTGGCAACGCTGGGTGTGGCCGTTGCTATTACCAGGTGAATGTGTGTTGGTTGATTCTTCAGTGCTGGAATCATATTCCTCACTGCCAGTAGCATCACTTAATGACTCATCTGTGGTTTGAAGGTATCCTCCAAGTTACAAAATAGCGATTGCCTGTTTCACGGGAAATAACCGTCCACCCTTGCTGTTCTGATGTTTTCTGAGAGTCGAGCACACAAAACTCCAGAATGCCTCTTCAGGAACAGCCGAGTCCAGTTCTTCCCAGGAAAATTGTTACGAAATTTCTTGATTCGTCAGCCCATCCTCTCGAAATAACCTTCTACCGAAGGTCGTATATCCCATGAAATTAAGGGAAATCCCCATTTGTCATACACTAAAATGCAGTTTAATCTGCTTCAGTCAATACTGTCTATCCCCCAAAGTTTTTCATATTTTGTTTCGTTAGTTTTCTTTGAATTGTTGTTTTGGATACAACATACTCTCTTCAGCTTTATGTAATGTTAACTTTTAGATGAAACATTTCGAACTGCACATTCCAATTTATCAGGGGAAAAATCGTGATATCTTCTAGCCCCGAGAGGTCACTTGTAGTTGTTAGGCATTTCTGAAACCGTCCCGAGTCACCCTATTAAGCACAGCAAGGAAAGAAATAATTAATGGCGGAAATGGTAGAGTTTAAGTGATGTTTTAAATCATTTTCGCTTAATGTAGGTTTATTAGGTGAGAAAACAAAAAATATTACAATGTGATATCTCCAAAGGCTATTTCTGTGTACACACATCAAGTAGGTAATGGCAATTCCTCAATTTATTTTAACTTTGCTTTCACACCTGCTAAAAAAGCAATGTTCAACATCACAACCTCAACCTAAAACAACGTTTTACACTCATAGTATATCCATTTTACTGGCTGACACAAAATCTTGTAGTTTCATGTTCTATCGCCTCACAAGGCATTTAACGTCTATATATTACGGCCCCACGTCACCCTGCTTGACGGTACCATCATGACATTTGCCTGATGTGATAGGAAAAGTCCTGAAGAAAGCCTAACCTTATTGAGTTTCAGTAGTTATAAAGTTCTATAAATTGAGAACTATAATAATGTGAAGTTCGTAACTGAGAAAGTTGATATCTGCAACTGGCCATTTGTTGATTGTGAACTGTCGTCTCCACGACCTGCTCTTGGAGTCCAACTCGAACTATATTGGATATTCCTCTTGATTTGGAATTTCAAAAAGATTTCTCAATTAAAATTTGGTAAGAAGGGGAGTTCTTTGACCTCGTGTATCAGTAATGATTCAATGCTTCAGCCAAGGTCAGAGAAATGTAAAAAATCCAGAGAAATCAGTCGTCGTATTTATTTATTTTTTAATTTCATTTTATTTGTGACATTTTCGTACTTCTGGCTCAGGCCGAAATTAGTCATTGCGGCAGTGTTCGATTTGTGCAATTTTCAGATAGGGGGAATAATTAGTGATATACTGTATGTATTATGCGGCATTTTGGAATCGTCTATATCCCAGGTTAGAGGTATATTTCTGTAAAAAGTACCAAAGAAATTTTTTGCCGAGAGGGGGATAATCCCAACCATCCCCCGCTACAAATCGAACACTGCATTGCGGCTATAATTCATTGGTAGAACACTTGTTACATTACATTCTTTCCAGTGATACAAATATTCAAAGGGTAACTTGCCTTCACTTTTAACTGGTAATCGTCGCTTCTGCCTCCTTACTCCATACATTTGTGTTACTTTTTATTTTAAGCGGAACCAATAATTCCATTTTGGTTAATTTTTATTTCTACTTTGTCCGTACCTGTAACGCAGACTAGCGCCTCAACTAATGCAGACAAGGATACACAAATTTCACATTTACGTTCAATGACAGGTAGTTTTGTAATAAATGTTCCTTATTAATTGTGATCTGTACTATCTGAGTGTCCTGGGTGTGTAATGCTTATATTGTATACGTTTTCCTAATTACAGATACTGTCCGCAGAAGTTACAGATAGTGCCACAGATATATTGATACTGTTATAGGTGACTGGTTCCGCTTTGCGAAGGATCGCAATGGAGGCAGACAATCGCGAAGACAAAAGTAAAGGTAAACTGAAGAGGGAATCCCACACGTACAGCGGTTATCAAAGAGAAGTAGGCAAAGGGCATTGGCTGAAGCTACTTCTGCAATAATAAATGAATTTGTGGTTGAATTTTCTACAACGTCCGTTGGTGACTCACGAAATAATAACTCTAATACTATGCATAATAATGATGATAATGTGGCTTGTGAAAGTGAAAGTACTTCCTGTGAGAATGTTGATGATGTAAGTAGCAGTGTAAGTGACTTCGAAGAATCATCGTCTTCTGAACCGATAACGAAACTGCGCATGCAGTTGAGTTCTTGGTGCAAAACACACAACATACCACATAGTGAAGCAACTGATCTCTTACGAATACTTAAACCGTATCATCCAAACTTAACTCTAGATTCAAGAACACTGTTAGAAACACCCGCAACACAGTGGCGGCTCGTGGTCAAAATCGTAAGTGAAGTGCATCGAAATCATTAATGTACTCATTCTCTATTCATCCCGAATTTCCTGGACTGACTGGTTTACCGTAATGCCGCTTATCATATTAAATGTTGATGAATATTTGTAGAGAAATTAACTGCTAGAAGTTGGGACCCACTATAAATATGTAAATATAGTTGAAGATATGACAAATTTCGCCAACGACTGAGCGTGGGAACAACAAACATGCTCATGTTAATATACGCCCAAGAAAAATGCAGTACTTTGCTAAATTTCATTTACAAGAAGTCATTCGGCAGTGGCAAAGCTAATTTTGTAGAAGAATTTTCCACTTGTAGAACAGAGAATAAAGTACTAGACTGGCATAGTGTAGTTATACAGTATAATTATTGTTTATTTGTATAAAGATCATTAACTGAGAAGAGTACTAAATAACTGCCTAACTTAAAATTTTCAAATCGAAGCATTCCACCTTTTAAATGTGAAGCAGGAAGAACGGAATAAACTAAAACACCAGTTGCATGAACTATCGCAGCGTAGGGATTTAAATTGAGACTCTGTCCTCCTTTTCAGAGTACTATACTCATCGACGTAAAGTATGATTATAATTTGTGGTTTGATACGCACATTTCCAATGCGATATTAGACGGATTCAAATGAATGTACAGTGCATTAGTGAAGGGGACCGAACAGCCGTAACTCAGTTGGTAGAGCGTCAGTTTAGCAATCGTCTTGGGATTGTTCCCAGCGACTACCATCCTGATTGATGTTTTTCGTAAGCTACACTAAGTAAATGCCGGGATGGTAGTCTACTTCCAAACTTGAGATGGTAGCTACTGAACGAAAGTTGCCTAAATGCCATGCAAAGACAAAATCAATGATGAAAATTATATCCCGTGGAAATGCAAATGGAAAGAATAACTAGGCTTATATTTTAGGTCTTGTAAATGCGGAAAAGTGATAGCTTTCTCAACCCAAAAATTATTTGCATAAAGACACAACCTGCATTGAAGGCCCATTATGCATGCTGAGTGCTGAAAGTTTAATATTACTATTAGAGGAAGGCAATGGATAGAGAAAAATAAATTCGAATGAAATTAGATGATGGCCTGTTAAAAATATTCTTCGTGACATTTTCAGTTTTCAGGCTCCCCTAAATTCAACTTATTTTCTGCTTCAAAATTTATTATTCGAACAATACATACACAGTGATTTTTTAGATGCAGTGCACAATTTTAGAGTAATGTTTGAAGTTTAGTTTAATTTACATTTAAATTACTGGCATCTAAGGTCTAAGCTCGTCATACGTCTGAAGAATGGTGTCCATTGGTCAACATTTTATTACACCTAAGCCAGAGCCGAGCTGGCGTTCCTTAGTTGCTATCCCATTGGAAAACATCTACTTTCCAACCCACCAATAGGCCATCTTGGCTGATGTTTTTCCAGTTTTCGCGCTCTCTCACCAGCTTGATGCTGGGACAGTTTCTTCCTTTCTTCTATTTTCCCCATCCTGGCCTAATGTAAAACAAAACATGACTAAAGGCTATACATAAAATTCAATTCAAATACACTCGTAACGAGATTGATACTGACTTTCAGGTGATGGTTTTGAAATCTTTAAACGAATAAAAAATCCCGTACCACTAGAATATTTATTCTTGCTAATAAACGTTCAAGGCAATTAGAGCGTGACCTGTTAAATTATATTAATTGGATTTTCCCTTAAGATACAGAGACCTAATGTGTCAAAATCACACAAAATTACTCTGCTGCTGAAATCAGTAACTCACAAAACAATATTTATTAAATATTATTAAATATTTAAATATTATAAACAATATTTATATATACAGTATATATTATATGTCAATATTTACCAGCGGTCCAGCATTGACGTCTTAAGCGTGTAAAGTGTAATCACTCAGCGAGCTCAACTTCAGACGGAAATGAGATGAATAGAACGTCTAAGGTCTCTATTCCAGATGATATCCATGAATTAATGGAGGAAATATGAAAATATCTGTCAGAACGCTTGGATGTTCAAAGGTTTATTGAACTTGTGCTGGTTCCTTATTAATGACCTGTGGTGAAAGATTACTAGGCAACGTGGACTGGGCATGTATAAATAAGGGTGAAAAAATGAACGTAGCGGATGGCATATTTTAAATCTATATATTCGGACTAAAAATGAAATTAATATTTACACATATGGATAAAGTTTGACGAACACCCCTTTAGTTCCAACCATGATCATCTTCGTAATTCTGCAAATCCATTCCACCATGCCTTACAACTCAGTGAAATCTCTAATATATCGGGTTATCGTAAACTGAAATATTCTATAAAAATACTTCTACCCAGAGTACATTTTAAGTAAGGTTAGCATTTTATAAAAATCAACCATTAACATAGTCATATGTTGAGACTGGATTCTATAGCTTAGTCAAGGAGCTCATTCATAACAGAAGTAGAATACTTCAAATTAATTCGTTGTATCTAGCATTGTGTGCCTGAATTAACTCACTTGGCACTAGGTCTATTACTGCTCTGACATACATACTTATTCAAGGATATTTGTCTATAAAAAGGCCATGTCAAAATCGTCATTCACTATACACACATGAACAAAAGACGAACAATTGTACAGGTACAGATGGTGCTGATACAGTGGGGACAAATTTACTTTACTTGCACACTGAACAGCCGAATCTTGGAAGAGAAATAACTTCGTTGAAAGCAAATTGCAGGTTCTCTTCCGCTATCCGTATAGCCTCCAGCGTCTAGGTTGCCATGGCAACCAGAAGTTCACCGTCACATCAACGGGAAGATTTTCACCGCGGTAAAATTGTCCCCGCCATAGAAAGCACTTATAGCTAGATTTTTTCGAAGCTATATAAAAGTAACGTTTTCACGGTGCCTTCTAGCGCTAGAAAATTTACTTATGCTGCATACAAAATTGGAAACAGTTTATTTGTTTTTTCTGCTTGAATTTTGTTACCTACTTCATTTTCTTTCAGAAACATTTTTTTGTTTATTTAGTCAATGAAAGAACAAAATAATAGGTGAAGTACAGCTTCACTAACTTCACCTGAAAAACCGCCACTTCCGCAACAATCAATTTTGAAAAAATGCAGAAGAATCTTTCGTGTATCTTGGACTGAAAAAACAGTTAGTTCGAAAAGCTTTGGAAGGTTTAATTCTTGCTAAATATCCTATATTTTCAAAGTTAGCTGAAAACCTTAAATGTAAGTTAGATGAGTTATTGACAATTACTGTGAATGTTGATGGTCTGCCTTTGCATGGTCGTACAACAAAATTTTTTTGGCCCTTGTTATGTCGTTTAGATCAGAGTAAGTGTGGAAAATCTTTTGTTGTAGCTCTGTATTACGAAGACCCCAAACCAAATGATGTAAATTTATATTTCCGCCCGTTTGTTGATGAATGTATGGACCTAGAAAAGAACGGTATTGTGTTAAATAGGAAACTGTACTTTTTCCGCGTTTCTTGTATTCCAGCTGATGCTCCAGCCAGATCATTTCTTAAAGGCATAGTATCTCATAACTCATTCTTTGTGTGTGAGAAATGTACGCAAGAAGGTACATACTTAGGTAGAAGCACATGGCAATATAGAAAAGTCTTTAACGTAAGGACTGACCAGGATTTTAAAGAGCATCAGCAATCACGTACAGTACTAACTGAACTGCATATTGGTTTGATGTCACAAGTACCGCTTGATTATATGCACTTGGTGTCTCTGGGAGTAGTTAAGCGGCTAGTTCGAATTTGGCTTAAGAAAGGGCCTAAGAAATGTAGACTGAGGGCACAAAGTGTGAAAAAAGTTTCTGAAAGATTATCAGTTATTAGATGACATTATTATCCAAAGGAGTTTTCTAGACGACTACGGTCTTTGAAACTGTTTAAATATTGGAGAGCCATTGAGCTTAGAAGTTTTCTGCTTTATGTTAGTCCTGTAGTTCTATGCGAAGTATTACCTATAGACATTTGTATGATCACTCTTTGGTTCTTCATTGTGCTATATATATTTTGTGGTAGTGTTCTTTGCGAGGAACATTCGTGGAGGAATTATGCGAATGGCTTGCTTCATTGTTTTGTTAAAGACATATTCTTCCTGTACAGCAAAGAACTAATGATTTATAGTATCCATAACCACCTTCATTTGGCTAATGATGTTGCAAAGTATGAGTGCTTTTCAAGGATAGTGGACAAATGAGAAGCAACAATTAATTTTGGAAATCGGACCGAATAATACTATGAATGTGTATAAGATTAAATACGTGATATTTTTACATTATTAATTTTACCTGAGAAATTTGAATACCTGTAATTCTAACGTCAAAGGAACAATGTCAAAACCTCAGTTATTTCATTTTATACACATTCATAGATATTATTGGAGCTGTTTTTAAAAAAATCATTGTTGCTTGTCATTTGTCCAGTGTATTTAAAAATTTGTACACTCACATAGACACACTCACACACATGCACTGTGTGTGGTGAGGGCTATTAACGCATCCATAAACTAGTTCCGATAATATTCACCAAGATCGTCTGTACAAGGTTTCACAATAAAGTTCCAGAATTAATATAACTCTGTAACTGCTAACTACAGAAAAATGTTTAATATACCATATTGAAGAGGGTGCAGATGCTCTCTTTACCAAAATGTTACAAGCCCTCCACACGAAAAATATCATAGCTTTAATATGATATATTGAACATTTTCCTGTCTTTAGCCGTTACATCGTCAGTCCAGGAAAAAGTCAAACCATTTAATTATAAGGAAATTACGTTTCTACTGTATCCTTCCACAACATTATGTAGATACAACAGTTATTGTCAGTTTCCAAGAAATGAAGTCGGTAAGAATTAATCTTATGTATATTATTGTATTGTTTATTGAATTTGTTGATGTGTTTTACCTCCTTCTATGGTCAGGTACAGGACTTCGGATTGTCAATGAGGAGGGATGGCACATGCCCTCCGTCAGCGATGCCAAAAGGGCATTGTAAATCCAAGTAGGAGTGAATTTAAACTTGAATTGTATTTTCTGGTATGTGACTATAAGGTCGGAATAAAGTAGTGGACAGGATGTGGGAAGGAGTTGGGCAGACCCTTAGTAAGATTCATATTCCGGCATTCCTCTGGTGATACTGAGGAAAAAACTGAAAACTTCTGTGAGGATGGCCGGCAGTGAGTTTTGATGATGTGTGTTTCCTCGTTGTCAATCCGAAGTCCGGAAAAATGACAATTGCACCAGGGTCTGCGTCAGATTCATAGGTGAATGACGGTATGTTGTTTAATGACAAAAGCAAAATTAACATGTCAGACTATACCAACCGCGTGGTGTACAAGTGTGTTTTCACATAATAGAAGAACTAATTCGCTCGTGGAGATCTGGCTAGGAACCGCACGGTATTTCAGTTCATCTCATAAAGTTTTATCAGATATGTTGACAGATAATGTTACTAACGTACGAGAACTAAGCAAAATCAACAAGAAATTTCTCTTCTCCAACTCCAAGTTTGAGAAAGAGGAAATGTTTGCCTTGACAGTGAATTTATACTTCTTATGGAGGTACCCAACAGGGCCCTATTGCATAATAAATTACAAGCTAATAAAATAATTAACGTCTGTCTGAAAAGCGCCACAATTTTAGCCAAAATAGAAAATTTTGAACTACATTTTGTATACAAGGGGCACATTTGTATAAGGCAATATTCAGTTGTCAGTTGAAGTGTACTTACGAAATCGAAATCACTATCATACATGTTAAATTTTCTCATTTTATTGTAAAATTTTCGCGCTTTTGAGGCAGACATTACTAATATTATTAACTTGTAATTTATTATGCAGTTACGGCCCAGGTTATAATATATCTGATAATGTATGGGACTCGCCAAAAATGAAATTTGTTGTGTCTTTTATTATGCATATATAAGAAGTAATGTTAAGCTTTTTTCCTGGGTGTAATAAATAGTATCTTCTAGTAGTATAACAATAAATACGTTTCGTTCCAAAAGAACTATTTAACAACTTTTATTTATTTTCATTATCATCCTTTTTTTTCATTGTCTTCTTTCTCCTTTTCCTGTCCCATTCCACCATTTCCTCTAAACAATCATCGTTCCACCAAGACCTTCCTTTTCACGATCCCCCCACCCCTCACGTTGAATTCTTACCCTTCGCCAATAGTTCTCAGTAATGTTCTTCTACACCTCTTCACCTTATAGGATCTGTGCTGTGCAGAAAGCAGTATTATTGACAACTCTTGGTAAAGAAGAAAATTTCAACCGGGGGGGAACGATGTTTGTTGGGAAACTGTAATTTCAGTTTAGGCAATTAGTTGGCCTTACGTGCATACAATAGTTTGCAAATAGTAGGCACTGTGAATAAAAGACAGTGGCGATCACAGTGAGAGCTTCGGCTCTCCTCTCCCAACCCGTCTAGTCAGCGTGGGAGCAGTAGACCAACTCCTCCCTTCGGGGAGAGGCCTCATCCACTAGTGGATTGAATATGGCTGTGATTTATTATTATTATTTAGTTAGCTGGGCCAACGTTGGCTGTCCGTTGTTGGCCCATCGAAGGAAAGCATACGTTGGCACTTCATCGCCAAGTGTGCCAAAACATACATTCAGCCAACGCAATATGACGACTGTTTGCCAACAGGAAATTGCTACTAGGGAACACTACACCACGAAACACCACGTGTTTCAATTAACTACTTACCCTTCCAGCCTTGCCTAGAGATGCTGAGCGGGATGCAGCGAGTTGAGAGGGTGGGGGGATATGCCGACGACCTGGCAGTCGTAATGAAGGGAAGTAGTTGTCTTGACCTGGAAACTAAAGTCAATGAAATTACAGGAAAAGTGGCATCGTGGTGTAGAGGAAACAAGCTAACAATATCTGACAAGACAAAATAAGCGCTATTTAAAGGCAGTTTAAATTACAACAGAGAACCAATAATTAAAGTTAATGGAAAGTCAATAAAAAGAGAAAGATATATCAAATATTTAGGCCTAACATTGGTTGAAAAGTGAAATTTCAGACAACATACGACAATTGTCAAGAATAAAGCAGTCAAAATAACACATCCATATACTATATAGCCCTATGGTCACTGACTCACTCACTCACTTACTCACTCACTGACTCATCATCATAATTCACAGGCCAAACTACTGGAGCTAGAAACACCAAATTTGGTATGAAGGTGTAGGACCATGAGTAGGTAAAGGGAAAAATCCGACATTTCGGAAAACTCGCCATCTTGGATCCAAAATGACCGCCAAACCCATTGTTGTATAGAATAGGGAGGCTAAACAGCTTGGGCTATTGAATTGAAATTTGGTGTGAAGGTACATTATTGCTAGTAGGTAGTGAAAATATATTCAAATTTTCTAAAAGTCACCATCTTGGATTCAAAATGGCCGCCAAACCCATTGTTGTATAGAATAGAGAGCTTAAACTACTGGGGCTATTGAAATGAAATTTGGTACCAAGGTACAACATCACTATTATATTACGAAAATGTTACCTTGTACATTCAAAGACGCCATATTGAATCGAAAATGGTGGACCTTAAAAATCTATATTCCACACGGTTTGAGCCAGAAACACAAGATTTGGTATGAAGGTACACGATCACAAGTAGTTTAGAAAAACATTACAAAACATTGAGAAAGTCGCCAGCTTGGATTCAAAATGGCCGCCCAAAACACATTGTAGACAGCCTAAACAGCTGGAGCTAGAAAAGACAAATTTGGTTGCGAATGTAACATCATTACTATTAGACTAGGAAAATATTATGCAATTTGTGAAATACCTTTGGTTACAGTTAAGCTTGTTTATGCTTTTGCATGATTTTGATAGTGAAAAATGATGAAAACCTTTAAACGCCGATATCTCTGAAACTATACGTCGTAGCGCAAAAATAAGCCCAAATTTGGTTTTCGTAGAAAATTATCTTAATCTCGCAAAAACGTTATTTTTAGAGTAAAATCAGAACTTTGGGTTGCATTTCTTTTGTGAGTTGCACTACTGGTGGCTACTTTTCTCATGCATGCGCACTATGATTACCTCAACATTACACTGTTTATTCCATATTGAGACCACCATTAGATGTCGTGATATATATATATATATATCAAGATGGGGCTTTCAGTCTCTGACGTCATAGATTTTTGCTATTCTGATTGGAATTTTCCTCTTTAGTATGCATTACAGAGTAAGAAGACGTTTAATCCATCTTGATGTGACCATTATAACGCGAGATATTAAAATGTAAATATTTCACAAAATGGCCGCCGCAACTAAGTGATGGCATGTATTTTGGAAAATCCAAGATAGCTATTTTTCTCGGAGTGTCATTCTGAACGAAATGCCGTTTGTTCCACGTTTCTAGCAGATATTTTTATTTGTCTCCAAAAATTCAAAATGGCGTCGTGGAGAGCTTCCGGTTCGTTTAATCGTCCCTTTTCAACCTGCTTTTTCCCAAACTTGATATGGCAAACATGAATCTGAAGTCCTTTTATGTGTATATCATCTCTAAATAAGAAAACATTTTCTAAAATTCGTTAATTTTTAACATGTGATTATATAGGAATTAGATACATTATGCATTAAGTTCATAAATTATGGCCAGAAATGTAATTATCTGCTAATACGACAGCCGGAAACTATATCACGTGACATGTTGTGCATTCTTCGATTTGTATTTCAAGCTTCACTTGTCATGCTGACTACATTATCGTTTCCTTGTGGATTTCAATGCGGAAATGGAAATTGGCTAATTTGGCCAAGATGGTCGTATCCGGAATCTATATCACGTGATACGTTGTCAACAATTTATTTTGTATTGGAAGTTGCATCTGCTTTACCTGAGCAAATCATTGTTTATTTCATAGCGATAGCTTATTTACAACGCGAGATATTCAATAAAACTTTTCTTAACATCTTACATTGGTGACGTCACAACGTTTTCAGCGCATTGGACATATGCAGCTAGAATGTGTATACATGACCACTAATATCGTTATTCTTTTTTCCTAACTCTGTATCGATTCAGCCAATCACTAAAGTTAAAAACCATATCATGTGACAACTCTTTCAGTTGAGCAAGGGAACTTTCGGTACGCGTGCACTAAGGACAAGAGTACGCTCGACCGACAAAATCACATATTTAGGGCTTTATATCTCTGTCATTTTTCAAATGTCGAAATTTTCATATTCCAAAGGGATCAATACTGGTATTAGAGATTAAGTTACTATCAACATTTTATTTATGTGTGGCGTACGTTTCGAGAACATTCACCCGAAAAAGCCGACACCGTTGGTTTTCTTCAAATGTATATATTCATATACTATATAGCCCTATGGTCACTCACTCACTCACTCACTCACTCACTCACTCACTCACTCACTGACTCATCATCATAATTCACAGGCCAAACTACTGGAGCTAGAAACACCAAATTTGGTATGAAGGTAAAATCCTACATTTTGGAAAAGTCGCCATCTTGGATCCAAAATGGCCGCAAAACCCATTGTTGTATAGAATAGGGAGGCTAAACGGTTGAGGCTATTGAATTGTAATTTGCTATGAAGGTACATTGTTGATAGTAGGGTACGAATTCTTTTTCAAATTTTCTAAAAGTCGCCATCTTGGATTCAAAATGGCCGCCTAACCCATTGTGGTATATAATAAAGAGCTTAACTACTGGTACTACAGAAAAGAAATTTGGTACCAAGGTACAACATCACTATTACATTACGAAAATGTTACGTTATACATTCAAAGACGCCATCTTATATCCAAAATGGTGGACTCTAAAAATATATTTTATACACCGTTTGAGCTATAAACACAAAATTTCGTATGAAGGTACACGATCACAAGTAGTTTAGGAAAACATTACAATATTTTCAAAATGTCGCCATATTGGAATCAAGATGGTCGCCCAAAAATATTGCACAGAGCCTAAACCACTGGAGCTAGAAAAGCAAATTTCGTACATCATTACTATTAGATTACGAAAACATTGCAATTGGTGAAATATCTTTGGTTTATGTTTTTGTATGGTTTTGATAGTAAAAATGCCGAAAAACTTTAAACGCCAATATCTCGGAAATTATGCGTCGTAGCGCAAAAATAAGCCTAAATTTGGTTTTTGTAGAAAATTCTGTTTTCAGTGGCGTTACCGAATCTAGCAAAAACGTTATTTTTAAAGTAAAATCAGAACTTTGGGTTGCATTTTTTGTGGGTTGCACTGCTGGTGTCTACTTTCCTCATGCATGCGCATTATGATTACCTCAACATTACACTGTTTATTCCATATTGATACCACCATTAGATGTCGTGATATATATATATATATATATCAAGATGGGGCTTTCAGTGTCTGAAGTCATAGATGTTTGCTATTCTGATTGGAATTTTCTACTTTAGGATGCATTCCAGAGTAACAGGACGTTAATCCATCTTGATATGACCATTATAACGCGAGATATTAAAATGTAAATATTTCACAAAATGGCCGCCACAACTAAGTGATGGCATGTATTTTGGAAAATCCGAGATAGCTATCTTTCTCGGAGTGTCATTCTGAACGAAATGCCGTTTGTTCCACGTATCTAGCAGATATTTTTATTTGTCTCCAAAAATTCAAAATGGCGTCGTGGAGAGCTTCCGGTTCGTTTAATCATCCATTTGCAACCCGCTTTTTCCCAAACTCGATATGGCAAACACGAATCTGAAGTCCTTTTATGTGTATATCATCGCTAAATAAGAAAACATTTTCTAAAATTTGTTAATTTTTAACATGGGATTATATAGGAATTAGATACATTCTGCATAAAGTTCATAAATTATGGTCAGAAATGTAATTATCTGCTAATATGACGGCCGGAAACTATATCATGTGACACGTTGTGCATTGTTCGATTTGAATTTCCAGCTTCGCTTGTCATGCTGACTACATTATCGTTTTATTGTGGATTTCAATGCGGAAATGGAAATTGGCTAATTTGGCCAAGATGGTCGTATCCGGAATCTATATCACGTGATACGTTATCAAGAGTTTGTTTTGTATTGAAAGTTGCATCTGCTTTACCTAATAAAATCATTGTTTTATTTCATATCGATAGCTCATTTACTACGCGAGATATTCAATAAAACTTTTCAACATCATCCATTGGTGACGTCACAACGTTATTCAGCGCATTTGCCATCCAGAATGTTTTGGTATAAAGGTACATTATCACTTGTAGGTTAATATAATATTACACAGTTTACCTAAAGACGCCATCTTGGATCCAAAATGGCGGACTTAAAATTTTATTTTCCACACTCTTTGAAGTAGAAGCACGAAATTTAGCATAAAGGTGTATCATAATTAGTAGTTTAGAAAATTAATAAAATGTTTTGGGAAAGTCGCCATCTTTGATTCAAAATGGCCGCCAAAAAATCATTTTTGACACCGTTTGAGCTAAAGAAATGAAATTTTATTTTTTGTTTTGTCTTTACGTGTAAGTCACGACAATGTAAAAAAAACATTTAAAAAGTCGCCTTCTTTAATGCAAAATGGCCGTCCTAAAACATATTTTCTAAATCACTAAGTCTAGACAAACGAAACTTGGTATGAAGGTGTACCATGATGGGTAGGTCACAAAAATAGTGAAACCCCCTCAAATGGGGGCGCAGCCCCGCCCCCAGGTGGGTGGTATATTTGCAGCATGGAGTATGCCAGAGAGTCTCTGTTTATGATAAAAGAGGGTGCAGCCCCCTCAACCCCCCATGTTGGGAGCGCAGCTCCCACGGGGGTCTGGGGGCAGCGCCCCCAGTGAAGCAAAGCGAGTAAGTTAGTTAAAATTGCAGTGAATCACTTAAAAGTTCCCATGAAAATAATACGTATATACCACGATGTCATAATAAGAGCAATTGTGGGCTACGCCGCAAGTGTTTGAAGTCATCGACTCGATGATGTTAGACAAAAAATAACAATTGATCGAGCGCAACGACAACTACTTCTGCGTCTTTCAGGCGCCTATAGAACTACTTCAACTGAGGCTCTCCAGGTCGCACTGGCTGTTCCCCCCATCCATCTAAAAAATTAAGAAATTAGGCGCTATGTATTGGCTAAAAAAGAAAGACCAAGATAAATTAATTAAAATTCTACATAGACTTGCAGAAAACGTCACTGAAATAAATTCAGTCGTGGTCGAGGCATGGCAGAACCAATGGAACGCAACCGATAAAGGAAGAAGATTATGCTCTATTTTTTCGAGCATTGAGGAACGATTGGATACGGAGCTGGAAGTTACGCGAGGTTTAATGCAATATCTAACTGGCCACGATCCCTTTCGACAGAAGCTGCATCAGGTGAACATCGTCGAGGACAATGTGTGTCATACTTGTGGCTACACCCGAGCATATCGTTATGCGATGCCAAGAAACTCAGCATCTTGCTAGAGATGAGAGAGAACTCCTGGGGGACACCCGCCACAGACGTTCTGAGAACTCCGGAACTGGTGGCGGCCCTCAGGGGACTAACAGATAGAATTTCCAACTACTATAAAAGAAAATTTATTAACGGCGTGAACCATCGCGTACAGGAGACAAGATAAGGGAAATAATGCAATACCTTTTAAAGTAGCCTGGTGGGCGATCGTGTCCGCGCAGCCGCGCCGTGACAACCGCGTCTATTAAGAAACAGAACTTAAATGTAAAGTGAAATAAACAAAAAATGTTAATACAATTGGGATAATTGTGTCTGCTGGAAACCGGCAGAACTAGCATCTTGAGTCGGAAACCGTCACAAGAGACGCTCTAAGTATGTGAATGAAAGAGGTGCTGATGGATAATATTGCGAGTAAGGAAAGATAATAATTAATAATTGTACAAAAATGTTGGTCTTCTGGAACCCGGAAGCAAAGCGGCTAGATTGAACAAGTGGAATGAGTGAGGAGAGAGTGCGTCAGTAAAGGGAAATTTTGTGTAAAGTGTTGAATAATGGAAACGAGACTGCGGAAGGAGTAACCTGTGACAAGAAGAAGATGCAGTTAGTACCAGAAATGGGATGGGAAGAAAAACTTTGTGGATTTACCAACGCATCCACGAGCACCTAATCCTATCTTGTTTTTTTATCTTGTTACAGGAAGAAGAAGAAGCTCAAATTATGTGTTGTCCTGTTTTGTCTTTGTCCTCTCCTTGTCCCCTTGTTTGACTCCTTAAATGTTATGTACTTTATGTTTCTTTGTTGTTTTTCTAAATAAATAGGATACAAGTAGAAAGGGTCCCCCCAACATGCAAAAGGTCCATATATGATACTAAGGCCAGGAGAACATTCTGGACGATTGACAAAAGTTCGTCCCGCAACCCCAGAATTCTCAGACTGATGAAACACAGGAGCTTTTTGGAATGCCGGAACTCCGGCAATCCAAGAATCTCTAGGGACATGCCTGCCCCAAGGCAAGGAGAGCGAATATCTGCTCGTGATGCACGTCCCAGAAAGTGCACAACTTGTCTTGTGCAAGGGATGCAAAGAGACAGGGGTGGAATGCGGGTCCCTAATAATAATAATAATAATAATAATAGAATTACCCTACTCGCAACCAAAGCAAGAAACGCAAGTGGGTTTGAAAATTAGCCCTAACTGTAATAAAGGCGGACATTGTAGAGAGAAATTAAAATGTTGGTTACCAATGTTGCAGAGTTAGACTATCGTGTGCTGTTAGGGTATATACATACCTTTATTACAGGAAGTCTTCGAAACATAAAAGGAATAGTAAAATATTAGTTACTCTGAAGACGTTTCCATAAGAGACTTGTTAGCGTGGCAGACAACAAATAAGAAGGTCCTAGGTTCAAAATCCCGCTGAAGATTTTTGAAATATTTCACACTAATAATATATCATCATAGAGGCAATGAATAACTTCGAACTAAATATGTATACCAATATACAACAGAAATTGTCATGAACCTTCCGTAAAAATGCCAGAAGTGGGTCCACCAAAATTTTGCTCATGGGCCTCCACTTGACGTCCTTTGGACAAAAA